>JBDFRD010276155.1:0-10840 GCA_039654405.1 Bullina lineata
GTTATTACCGAGATGATTATCCACTAACTCTCGTTAAACCCAATGGTTTATTCTTAAAGATTAAGAAGGATAAAAAAACGGGGATTGAAAAATGTCTCATTACTACATGTTCTCATTATTACAGTTGTCGTTATTAATGGAGTCCACTGTTTTCCATCCACTGTCCTCAGCTGTCAGCCAGGGTTCCAGGGCGACCGGTGCCAGCAATATGTCTGTTCCCACTACTGCTTCAACAACGGCATCTGTCACCTCAAGAATGGAAAACCCAACTGTCTGTAAGTCTGCTTTCTTTGACTGAACTCACAGAGAGAATTTTTGTTTGTTTGTTTGGTTGGTTGGTTGATTTTGTCTTGTGGAAAACCCATCTGTCAGTAAGTCTGCTTTCTTGACTGAACTCATAGAGAGAATTTTTGTTTTTGTGTTTGGTTGGTTGGTTTTGTCTTGTGGAAAACCCAACTGTCTGTAAGTCTGCTTTCTTTGACTGAACTCATAGAGAGAATTTTTGTTTTTGTGTTTGTTTGGTTGGTTTTGTCTTGTAGAAAACCTAACTGTCTGTAAGTCTGCTTTCTTTGACTGAACTCACAGACAGAATTTTTGTTTGTTTGATTTTGTCTTGTGGAAAACCCCACTGTCTGTAAGTCTGCTGTCTTTGACTGAACTCACAGACAGAATGTTTGTTTGTTTGTTTGTTTGGTTGCTTTTGTCTTGTGGAAAACCCAGCTGTCTGTAAGTCTGCTTTCTTTGACTGAACTCACAGACAGAATTTTTGTTTGTTTGTTTGGTTTTGTCTTGTGGAAAGACTAAGGGCTATTATTATACATTATAAAATGGGGGATGCCAAGAAGCAAACAAAGGTCAACAAGGATATATACGCTTTTAAATCTAATTGCAATTGCGTTCTTCGTTCTCTGGCATTATCCTTGTATGCGGTAAATTTACTCTTTTGGGTCTTCATTTTACTGCGAGTTCAGCTTGTGATTACTCCAAGTCTCACCTGGGGTTGGCATGTCTGCCTATGACCTCCTGTACTAACTCAATGTCACTCTTTCCCAATAGCTGTCCCTCTCAGTTCTCTGGAGCTCGTTGTGAGAAGCGACGGACACAGGGAGAGTGGTGTCCGACTCGATGCCTTAACGGCGGGAAGTGCATCACGCAGAAGTCAGGCTATGTCCGATGTCTGTGCGCTCAAGGTTTCCGAGGTAAGTTGCTGAGGTTTTGAACTGCAGGGAAATTTATTCACAGAGAGAGAAAATTTTATTTATAGCAGTGCAGTGGCACAGTGGTCAGAGCATATGACTCCTTATTCGAGGGTCCTGAGTTTGACTCCAGGCAACTGTATTGAAATACAGAAGTATGAAACACAAGAAGGACACTGAAATATAAGAAAGTAAATGGTGTTGAGGTGGTCGAATTGTTACAAACTTCGATTCTTAATCCAAGGGTCAACCGGTCCTGGGTTTGACCTCAGCCAACGATCGCATGTGTCCTGGGAAAGACACTACACCATTTTTCCTCCCTCTACTCAGGTGAATCTGGTACCGGCATATTCTGCTGGGGAAGTATTCCTACAACAGATTAGGGTCTTGTCTAGGAGATGATGTGATTGTCACGCTACCGAAACCGGGATAAGCTCAGACTCCATGAGTCTCATAGTCATTGAAAGAACGCCTAGTTTTACTTTTGTTTATAGCAATAGAACTTCAAGAAATTGTGATTAGTTTTTCCATTGCTTCCCTTTTCTGAGGCCGGCTCTTTGATTTTTTGTTCATTTGTGACCTTTCACTGGTAGGAGTTGCCTGCTGTGGTGTGTTCTGTATGCTTTTTCTTCGTCTTTTTCTGAAAAGTTTTGTGGAGTGAAGGTTCATAACATTCCAGTTGTTTATGAATTCATCTATCTGTCTGTCTATCTGTCTGTCTGTCTGTCTGTCTATCTGTCTGTCTGTCTATCTGTCTGTCTGTCGGTCGGTGGGTCGGTCGGTTGGTCTGTCTGTCTGTCTGTCTGTCTGTCTGTCTGTCTGTCTGTCTGTACCAACAATCTATCTATTTGCAAGCCAACCTTCCTTTTTGCATGGATGCATGCCTGCCCCATGTATTTTATTTATTTATTCTCACTTTCTCTATATATTAATTTATCTGTAAAGAAAAATTATTCATTTTAAAATGATAATCTATGGAAAAGGAAAGCTTGTTATAAAGTAACCTCTCTCTCTCTCTCTCCATTCTCAGGCATACGCTGTGAGCAGTGCACTGACCTCATTTGTTTCAACGCTGGCACGTGTTACCGCGACCAGTTGGGCCAACCCCAATGTAACTGTACTGGTGACCTTGACCCTCAGTTCACCTGCTTGATACCTGTGGCCTGTGATTCCCTCTGCCGATCTGGGGCTACGGATCTGCCAGGTACTAAAAATAGTAGGTGTGGACTGAGGTACTGATTGAGTGTCTCTCGGTGGCAAAAAAAAAGAAAAGAGAGATTGTAGATAAATGAAATTGTATGTGTGAAATAACAGAAATGGATTCCTCACTAACCAGCGAAGTGATGTGATGGCGGGATGCCCGGGTTGCCAGACTCTGACAGAAAGTAAGTTTGAATCTGAGCCATGCCGGCCTGGAGGCTGTACCTGTGGGAAAGACACTTTACATGACTGACATCTCACCATCAAGGTGGAAAATAAGGTGGCGCAGTGGGTGATGCTTAGAGTGTTTGACTCCCAACCTAAGGGACCTGGGTTTGACTCCCAACCTAAGGGACCTGGGTTTGACTCCCAATCTAAGGGACCTGGGTTTGACTCCCAATCTAAGGGACCTGGGTTTGACTCCCAATCTAAGGGATCTGGGTTTGACTCTGGGCAGTCATGTTCTGTCTTTGGGAAAGACACCTTTTGCCCCCTGCAAGTTGGTTCCCGGCATAGTCTGCCCGGGAAATAAACCAATGACAGACAAACATCCTGTACAGGAGATCATGTGAACATCATCTGTTCCGTTGATCGTAACTTCGGGTTTTCTCCTGAAAAAAATGTGTTTTAAAGATATTCCCCCTGTCCTTTCAGGTGCTACCAGTATATTCTACTGGAAAGTAAACCATCACACCACTCCAGTGTAGCACGATAGCGGAATGGTTAGAGAGTTGGACTCCTAATTAGAGGGTCTGGGTTCAACTCCGAATGACCATGTAATGTCCTTGAGAAGACACTCTACAGAATTGTTCCTCTCCTTACCTAGGTGGGAATTGAAAAAGAAAAAGCTTCACAGTATTTCTTCAGGGATAATCTCCAGCTCTTTGGGCCACATCTCAGACATGCCAACTTTACGGGTTCGCTGTAAGAAATTACGGGGAGCTGTCATAAATTACGGACAAATTACATCAAGGAGGCAATGAATATCTTTTAAATATCACTGCTATTGTGTTCTTCGTTCTCTGTCGTCACCCTTGTACATGGTAAAATTACTCTTTTGGGTCCTCATTTTACTGCGAGTTCAGCTTGTGATTACTCCAAGCTTCAAATGGGGTTGGCATGTCTGACATCTGCTTTGAAGGAACTTGACCTCGTATTCATAGTGAAGTATTGTCAACATTGTTGTGAACTTGCACCTTTTTATAGTAGCTTTTGTGAATCCACTTGTTTTTCCCAGAGCGTTGTGATTGTAACTGCAAGCCGAATTATTTGGCCAAGGAGTGTCATGGCTGTGATGGCTTTTGTCAACATGGAAAATGCACAATGGGTAAGTCATTATTTCAGTAAAAGTTTGATTGGAAATGTGGAAGAATCACATCAGTTGTTTTAGACATAAATCAATTTTTTTTTAATCAGGCGGCAAAAAGGAAAAGGAAGCAGGAAGAGGAGGAGAAAGTAAAGGAAGGAAGGGGAGACTGAGGAAGTAAAATTATGGAAAAATAGGAAGGAAGAGAAGAAGGAGACAGAAAGAGATGAAAAAGGAACTGGAGCTAAGATACAAGATGATCGCACACAAAAAAATATGAACAATGAAGAGGGCATCTATTATGTTCTATCACATCATTATAGTTTCACCATGTGTGAAAAATCACTAAAGAAAACCCATTGATTGAATCAACATGAACTAGTAGCATTTCCCTAAGTCCACTTTGTCTTCCATATGGGTGGCGCAGTAGTCGAATGGTTAAAGCGTTGGACTCCTTATCCAAGGGTCCAGTGTTCGAATCTGGGAGGTGACCATGGTGTGTCCTTGGGAAAGACATTTTACACCGTCTTTCCTCTCCCCACCCAGGTGCAAATTGGGTACCGGCATATTCTGCTGGGGAAGTAAACCTATGACACACCAGCGTCCTATCTAGGAGATGAAGTAAAAACCATCTGTTCCACTTCATGCTATTGAAACTGGGATAAGCTCCGGCTCTATGGGCCTCGTAGGCCTTGAAGGAATTTACCTACTTTACTTTGTCTTCCAGCCAATGGCAAGCCTAGCTGTACGTGCGATGAGTTCTACGAGGGTGATCACTGTGATGTTTGTAAGTGTGGCTCTACCGGCCATTGCTTGCAGGACGACAAAGGTTCTACCTTCTGCAGGTATGAGTTTCATTGTTGCTGTTGTTGTTGTTGTTGTTGTTGGTGTTGGTGTTGGTGGTGTTGTTGTTGCTGTTGGTGTTGTGTAATTGTTTGCATCCTGGCCGTTACTTCAAGAATTCAAACCTAGCTGCTCCAGTTCCTATGTTCCATGTATTCAGTTGAGCATGCAAAGAGACATTGTGCTTTGTATGACTGGAGAGCTTGCTTGTACAATGATGATGAAATTTCAGTTAATTGACGACACATCTCTTTAAAATATCGAAAAATAAAAGGACATCCATGGTGTCGGCCACAAATGGACCAACTCCGATAAATTTTCTAAACTTTGATCTTTGGTGTCGAAAAAAAGGGATGAATGTGTCGTATCTGTAAATAGTGTACAGATTCAACGATAGAAATTCATAAAACATCGATATGAAACAAATGGCCAAATTCATTAGATCTTTTGTTTAGCGGCAGTTTTTAACTTCTCCTGTAAAAAAAAAGACTTTATCAATCAATGACGGCCCATGAATGCTGGTCACCATGGATATAAGAGGAATCTTTATGGGTGGTTGGCCCAGAAAAATGGCTCTATTATTATTTTTAAACATGAAAGGGCTCTGTTATATATTTAAACATAAAAAGGCTCCTTTGTATTTAAATATATAAAAGGGCTCTGTTGTATTTAAATATAAAAGGGCTGTATAATATTGAAACATAAAAGGGCTCTACTATGTATTTAAACATAAACAGGGCACTATAATAAATTGAAGCGTAAAAGGGATCTATTATATTTAAACAAAAAAGGGCCCTATTACATATTATTGTATGAAAACTATTTTATCATCATGCCTCAAGCTGCTCCCATGTATCTAGCTGCATGCGTCGTGTTGTCAGGGATCGGTGTATATTGGAAATGGTTATTGGTACTGTTATGTTAGCAAAACTAACTGTGAGCTTTCACCTTATGTTGTTCGTTGTCCCTCCCTCAATACCTTGCGGCTCCCACTGAGAATGCTTGTAAACAGGGTACCTGGTTAAGGGCTTTGTTCACATTATTCTTATTTTATGGAGGAAGCGAACGGATAGCTCAACATGCAGTAATATTTTTTTGACTGTACATTTTCTTGTTAATTTTCAAGAACAATAGTGTAATGAGGTATAAAATAATGTCCTTGACAAATTAATTCCTAATGAAGAATTTACAAATGTCTTTGGCCACTTAATTTTGAAGTAATCCAATATCCCACTGTCCCTTGGTTTGAAAACAAAACGCACACAAAAAAACAAAAACGAAAAAAATACAAGTATACATGTGGTTCTTGTTTTGTCGGTTGTTTCTTTGTTTAACATCGGTTTTCCAGTCCTGGAGGCTTGCAGGTCCGATATCGCCGACGTTATTGTCTGAACAGTATGAATTTGTTAAAGTAGTTGCTGTAGTTGTTGCACAATTAAAGTTGCTTTTTATGAACATGTGTATTGCCCTTCACCATTTCAATAAACAAGATTCCCTCATGTAAATTAACAAGTAGCCTTTCACTATATCTCATATTATTTTGATATACATGTAATGAAAAACATGTATAATGTAACCTGAATAAGATGTGATTCATACAGCGATATGCAAGCAACTGTACGACGTTTACTTATTACAAGGCCCATGATGTTTTAGATTCTATAGGTTATTTGATATTCTAAGAGTCAAAAAAGGCATTTTATAAAAAGTCATTACATCAAAATGCTACTCAGAACCTCATCTAATACAAAATAATATAAATCACAGCTTATTAAAACGACCTACTCTAATGTAAATTATTTACAGAATTAAATTCTGTCTCACACAACACTTTTGCTCATTTTTCACAGTCATTGCTGCATGAGTTTTCTTACAAAGCCTTTTCATAGTCGTTCTAGGCTGGCAACCAACACTTCTGTGACATGCATGATTCTTAGGCCAAACCCTGACACATAACAAATAACTATGTCTGTAGTTGCATGCCGGAGACCTTTGGCAAGTTCTGCCAGAATGAGTGTTTTGACCAGTGTGGGGAGAACATGCACTGCACACAGTGCCAGCTCAACACGACCACACACAAGGGCCAGTGTGTGCAGGGCAAGTGTGTGTAAGTGTTCCCAACCTGGCCTCATTCCTGTGGCTGGCTGAATGTGTTGTGTGTTAGCTTTCCTACACTGGGCTCATTCCAGTGAATAACTGAAACATGATGTGTTTAATCGCCGTACGCTTTTCAGATCAGACCTAAAACCCGTACTGAATTCCCGGCACTAAGATAGATATGAACTTGTATGGCGAAATCTCACTGAGATGTTTCCTGACAGGAATCAAACCGTGCTTGATATTCTTGTTTCAGTCCACAAATTAACCCAGGGCATGTCAAGATTTCAAAAGTGTTGGAATTCTAATTTCAGAATCGTGTTCCTCTTTGAATTTTACTGATCGAATATCTTATTTCTCATTAAAATTATTGTTAAAATATGTTATCTTTGGGGATTTGTAAATGTGTGGGCAGGCAGCCAGTCCAAAGTCCAGATCTCAGTAGTCTTCAGTCCTTCTCAACCTGATTTCTACATCTCAGAACTTTAGTCCGGGTCTTAGGGCTGATCTGAAAAGTGGACAGGATGATTAGTGCTGGAGGAGGGGGTTTGGGTTTTTTTTCATGGTTTGTATATGTGTATTCTGCTTTTTTACTTCATCTAATTGTTGTAGTTCAGTAGATTCCATCTACTAACCCATTTATTGGCTTCTAAGCATAAAGCATAATGTTGCATTTGACCAGCAAGTGTTACTAGCTTTGCTTTGTCTGTAATAGCTTTCATGTAACATGTTACCTGATTTACTTGACTTAATCCTCTTGGCTCCTTGTGGAGCATAGGGCCGCAACAACACCTCTCAACCGCACACGGTTTTGGGCCCATGTCATTCCGATAGCCCTGGCCTCACTCTCTGTGGGTCTGCGTCATGTCTGTTTTGGCCTCCCTCTCCTTCTTTTTCCTTGCGGATTCTTCACTGATCGTTTCTTTTTGTCTATATCTACCTGGCTCAGTCCCTCTGTTGTTGAAGTCTTGCTTGGTTTTCCTTTAACTTAGTTGCTTTTACCTATTCTGATTGTAAAACAATTTCTTGTTTATTTCTTTCTCCATTAGTTTCCATTAACGTTCATTTGTTTCGTCCTCTCATTTTGTGCCCCCTAATTTCTTTAATATTGATTTTGATCTTTATTTATTAGATTTTAATTCTTTACCTCTATCTTGCTTAAGTGACTGTTCTCACCTTTTTTTAAGGCTGAAACTTTTTGTAATTACTTTTATTACATTGTTTTCTTTTATCCTAGTTGTTTAACTTGTATCAGTCATTTTCATATACATGTATCTATTTTCATGTTCAATTTCTTACACCCCTTGAGGAGCATAGCTCTTCAACAAATTCTCTGTACGTTTTGGTGTCATATTCATCATTCTTTCCAAATCTTTGTAGCGTTCTTCACTACTGTCTCCATCTCTTCTTCATGAAAGATTGGGTCTTCCTCTCCTTAGCCTTATGGTTTTCATCAATATCATTTACTTGTGACTCAATTGTTTACCTTTAGCAATGTCAATTCCTTTTTTGTTTACTTCTGACGCAATAGTTTACCTTCAACAATGTTACTTCTTCTTTTGTTTACTTCTCATGCAGTAGTTTACCCTCAACAATGTTACTTCTTCTTTTGTTTACTTCTGACGCAATAGTTTACCCTCAACAATGTTACTTCTTCTTTTGTTTACTTCTGACGCAATAGTTTACCTTCAACAATGTCAGTTCCTCTTTTTTTTTTTACTTCTGACGCAATAGTTTACCTTTAGCAATGTCAGTTCCTCCTTTTTTTTTTACTTCTGACGCAATAGTTTACCTTCAACTATGTCAATTCCTCTTTTTGTTTACTTCTGACGCATTAGTGTACCCACAACAATGTTAATTCCTTTTTTGTTTACTTCTGACTCAAGAGTTTTACCTTCACTTGACTTGACTTTATTGGGTTATTTAACATCAGTTTTCCAGTCCTGGATGCTTAAGAGTCTGATATCGCCAATGGAGTTTAGCTCTAGCAATGTTCATTCCTCTTCTGCTTACCTCTGACTCAATAGTTTACTTTTGCCTCCTGAGTGTACTTCTTGTTCCATTTGTTTACTTCCTGTCGTAATAGTACATCTTATATCTGTTGTTTCCTTCCTGTCTTAATAGTACATCTTAGATCTGTTGTTTCCTTCCTGTCTTAATAGTACATCTTAGATCTGTTGTTTCCTTCCTGTCTTAATCGTACATCTTATATCTGTCTGACTTGTTTACTTCCTGTCTTAAAAGTACATCTTATATCTGTTGTTTCCTTCCTGTCTTAATAGTACATCTTATATCTGTTGTTTCCTTCCTGACTTAATAGTACATCTTATATCTGTTGTTTCCTTCCTGTCTTAATAGTACATCTTATATCTGTTGTTTCCTTCCTGTCTTAATCGTACATCTTATATCTGTTGTTTCCTGCCTGTCTTAATCGTACATCTTATATTTGCCTGACTTGTTTCCTTCCTGTCTTAATCGTACATCTTACGTTTGCCTGACTTGTTTCCTTCCTGTCTTAATCGTACATCTTATATCAGTCTGATTTGTTTCCCTGTTGTTTACTTTTATGTGAATTTATTTTTATCTACCTTTCCTGTCCTCAGCTGTAAGCCAGGCTTCTCAGGCCCACTGTGCCAAGCCAACTTGACCGATACCAGCACGGGAGGCTCATCCAGTCCTGGTGAGTAGTGATAGTAGCCAGTGGTCAGTTCTAACTAAACACTCTACACAGCTGATGACCATGCTTGCTGTTTTAGAATGTTTTATGTTGTAGCGGCCATTATCACTCTGCCATCATGACTGAGTGATGTTCTTGCAACACGGTATTGTTGTTATTCCCCAGCCACCGTGTTGTGAGTGATGTGTGTAATGTATGCGTTTATGAACGTGGTATGAACGGGCAGTCTTGAATGGGATCGTGTGACAAGCAGCACGTACTTATATTTCTGTAAAATATCAAATGTATATTTGTATATATTGTGTATGAACGAAATTTATTTTCGTCAAGATGTTTCAACACTTGCTACAATGTAAAGCAAGTTAAACACCTGAATCAGAGCAATAGCAAAGTGTATGAAAGCATTTTTTATGGTTTTCAAGGCTCCTTTTCTTGCACAAAATTCTTCTGGTAGTTTTTTTTTTTTTTTTTTATACAAGATAATTACCTCTTTTTCCATCTTATTTCTAAAAATTAAAGTTGACTGTTGAAATAAAATAATCTCAAGTCTTTGTCACTACGAATGGGCACAGAAGTTGTTGAAACTGTCAAGGTAGCGCTATGGTGACACAGCTGTTAATAAAAAAAGACATGATTAAATATACTGTACACCTAAGGACATAATTCCCAAAAAGTGACTTAATAAATGGCATTGTTGAAATAGTGTATGATGGCAAAGTTAACACAATGGCTTCCTTTTCTTTAGTATTCCTCAAATCATCATTTTGGCCTTGCTTCGCGAACGAAAATCATCAATCATCCATTGGTCCACGTCTGCTGTAGGCACGCATATGGCTGACAAGCCCGATGCAGGACTGGCAAGTCCAGCCACAGTGGCTGAATGTGAAGATGGAGTCGAGACTTGGTGTTGATATTCCTGGTTTTTTTCTCCACTGCCTCTTATTTTTAAGACTGCACCTGCAGGACTCTTCGAAGGCAGGGACAGACAAATAATGGACTTTACAAAATAAGGACGTTACAGGGCAGTATTTCTCCAATACCTAGGAAATAATGGACTAATGCTTTTCTTCTGTGTGTCTGCAGATCCAGTGATGGTCGCTGTGCCTATTGCTATAGGCATTGTGCTCATCATCATCATTGTTGCTGTAGTTGTCATCTTTGTGGTGCGGAAACGTAAGAGGTAAGACTAGAGGAGGGCAAACCAGTATAAGTAAGTAAGTAAATAAAGTTGCTTCAAGCCAATGAGGCCCATAGAGCCGAAGCTAATCCCGGTTTTGGTAGCGTGAAGCGGAACAGATGATTTTTAGATCATCTCCTAGACAGGATGCCAGTCTATTGTAAACCTGTATATAAGGCATGTGTATGCTGTCTGTCTCAGCATTGCCTGCACCCTGTGTAATGACATTGCCGTCGATTATGACCACACACACACACACACACACACATGCGCGTACACGCGCGCGCACACACACAGACACACACACACACACACACACACACACACACACACACCCACACACA
>JBDFRD010276266.1:0-21539 GCA_039654405.1 Bullina lineata
TACATCATCTCCTAGACAGGACGCTAGTCTGTCGTAGGCTTACTTCCCCTGCAGAATATGCCGGTACCCAATTCGCATCTGGGTGGGGAGAGGAAATATAGTGTAAAGTGTCTTTCCCAAGGGCACAACACAGTCACCTCCCGACTTCAAAGCCTGACGGCAAATATTGTATATAATATAAGTTTGTGACCCATTTCCTACTCATGTATTAATGAATCGGCCGGATTTTCTTAGGTCCTGGCCCAAGTGACACAGACTATTATAATAGACACCAATACAGATCTTGACTGTGACACACTCATTTTATATATGACCCTTGTTAGGTTTCTTAAAAATTAAAAAAAAAATTTAATAAAAAGATCCATGATATAAAAAATAAATAGAAGGTATTTGTTGCATACTCTTGTATGTCAGTGCACTTTTCTATACAATGGCCTGAAATGAGATTGGTAATTATGTAATATAATGTATGTTTTATTACAATTTGTTTCCAGATGATCAGCGCCAAGCATGGCTGCACCAATTTCATACAATGTAATGCTGAGAAATAGAATTCAATCGACATTTATGGAATATGTCATCACTGAAAACGTGCTTCATTACTTTCATCAGTATGACCCCATGGTTCTTACAGAAATTGACCTTGTGAGTTCACATTTTTTTTTCGTGTTTCTTGAATTTGTTGAAATTCATTTGCTTGTGTTGTGTTGGTAAAAATAAAGTCACTTGAAGAGATAAAAATGACGTAATTCCGTGTTCTGTTTTGTAGATTGAACAGACTTACTTTCAGTAACTTACCTTTCTGTCCTTATCATTATTATACTTTTATTATGTTTTGAATGTCTTCAAACCTATTACATCATGCACAGTTAAAACCCTGTTTTATTTGGTTGGTTTTGAATGTTTCAATGCACTTGAATGGAGAGTGTTCCCTGAAAACCTGTGCTTTTTTATGCTTAGTTATTTATTTATAACGTATCATTTCATTTCTTTATAGTGATTCTGTCTTTTTTAGCCATATCGTCAAGGTGCTACCCTTTTGGCGTAAGTCAGACTTAGGCCAAAATGCATCTGACCCACTGTTGGAATCGTTGTAAACTCCTGTTATCATATTTTAGTGAAATTAATAAAATGCACCAAATACGTTTCACTGTAAATCCCAAAATTACATTCTGGCCTAAGTCAAAAATGACATAGCACTTGTTTGGAAACTTCGATTATCTCGAAACCAGCTAAAATGACTTAGGCCAAAAGGGAAGCAACTTGACGATATAAAGGTTGAAGATGTGAATCCTGGCCAAGTCGGTCCTTGTAAAAGACTCGCACTTAACATTCTTTTTCCTCCCTTCATTTAAATGTGAATTGCATGCTAAACTAGCGTATATACACAAAAATAGTGTAAGTTTTTTTTTCTTATTATTCTTTTCCTTCTTCTCTTCTCCTTCAATGTGACTGTTTTTTGTTCTTTTTGTTCCCTCCGAAGACAGAAATTGTTGACACATCGGGTTGTCCTTGTTTTCTTCAGGATAGCTCTTTTTACTTATGATCTCCACTTACAGCTTCCCTGCAGCCTGTATCTACTTGTTGTACACTATGGACTGTGTCGGATGTGAGCTAGTTCCATGTCATTACTTCACACTTTGAAATTTGGGTTAAGGCTGGCTCTTTTGCCTTTTTATTGTTTGAAGTATGTGAGGACGTTATATTTGTGGCATTTTGAAAGAAATGGTATTTAAAGTAAGCACGTGTTGTTGATCTTTGATCTTGCCTTGAGTGATGGTGTACCTAGTACCTCATATTGTTTTTGAGAAGGTAGGTGGTCAATGAGGATCTCCACTGATGATGTCAACATGCAAATGACAAAACTAATAGTTGATTCATCAAGCGTTGAACATTTTCAACTCTCAAAATGTTACAAAGACGGGAAGGTTTACTTTAGACCAATGCATTGAACTATTTAGGACATTTGGGTAAACATTAATGGCAGAAATAGAGCATGTTTTCTTTCAATAACAGTTCCTCTTGAATTTCATTCAAATATTACAAGAGCTTGTGTAAGTCGATACTTTATACATGTTTTTGATGCGGGGCTAGCTAAATTTAGAACAATATTATTTTTATTCTGAAATCTGTGCAGTATCATTCTGGTGAGGTCCTCCTTCGGATCTATAGCATTGGATAAACTGTTTGATAAAACTGTTCAGAAAAACTGTTGGAGGCAAGGCTGATGTTGTGATGATTTAGAACGTTCGGCTAGTCAAATTTCCTGAACAATAACAATGCCCTGCATGGTTTTCCATATCTAAAGACAGGATTAAGCACTTAACAAAGCAGCTTTGTGAAAGGTCCTTTTTTCTTCTCTTTGTATAATACATTCTCGGATATATTTTCTTCATAAATCTCCTTTTAAAGTTTCCATCTGGGATGAGAGAGAGGATCAATCTAATTGCCATTTTTTTAGTTCATGCATACTTATTGACATAACGTAATTTAATAGATTTTTCATGTCATCTACTGCTTCTGTCCAAAGGGCAATATACGAGCTGAGACTATGATGAGAGGGACGAAACAGGGAACGTTACTACTGCTGGAGAGATTACCAATTTATTCAGGATGGTTTGAGTGCCTGATACAAGTTATGAAGGATCCTGAAGTAAGACTTCCACATGCGGCTACTGCTTTGGAACAAATAAAAGGTAAAACATAGTGAATTTCTTTCTGGTGACCCTCAGTCTCTGCTTTTAGTGACTGGTTTTATATTAATCTTTTTGACAAAGAAGTTAAACTCACTATTTTAAATAATATGTATTTTACATGTAAAAAGAAAATTGTTAGTAGATCTAAGTATACAAAATCCTTTAAAAAAAAAGTTTGGCTGAGCAGAAAACACATTATTGTCACTTCAACGAAAGTGGATTTATTTCTAACAAAATCCTATATATGAAAACTCGTTTTGTCAAGTAAAAATATAGCCTACTTTGACATTTTGATTTCCAGCTAAAATCACAAGACTTACTGAATTTACACAGTCATAGCTACGTTGTCTTCCTTAGATCTTTATTGTTTTCCTTTAAATTCTAAATGAAAAAAAGTGGATGAAGACAGTAATGTCGATTATTGGTTTGTTGTTGTTTTTTGGGATAGCTTCTTTTGATTGTGTTTGCTACTTTGTTATTTAAACTCTGCTCTTTTTCACTGTATTATTCTTTTGGATAAAATCTATGCATTGCTTATTTGGCTGTGCTCCTGTGCTCCTCAGCTCAACTCGATCTAGAGCTAACTGTGCAAGGAGGACCGCCACCGGTCAGTAACAATTATATTGTTTTTTCTTTATGAAAACTTTGACAAGAAACAGATAGAAAAATCAGTATTTTTACAACTTCTTTGATTAATTAAAATAAAACATTCTAAAAGTAGCTAAGCTTTTATTTCCTCAAGTTTGATGTTCCCTGTGACCGTTCTATTCTAGAACATAATATGACTTATTAACCCTTTTACTGCCGGCTATGTGTGGATGAATCCAAGTCAAAAGTAAGTAAAGTTCCTTCAAGGCCAATGAGGCCCATAGAGCCAGAGCTTGTCCCGGTTTGGGTAGCGTGAAGCGGAACAGATGATTTTTACATCATCTCCTAGACAGGACGCTAGTCTGTCGCAGGCTTACTTCCCCAGCAGAATATGCTGGTACCCAATTCCCACCTGGGTGGGGAGAGGAAAAATAGTGTAAAGTGTCTTTCCCAAGGACACAACACCGTCACCTCCGGATTCGAACCCTGGACCCTTGGATTAGGAGTCCAACGCTCTGACCATTCAGCCACCGCGCCACGATCCAAACCAAGGTTTGTTTTTTTTTGCACTGAATAAGTTCACCATAGTAAGAAAAGTTAGAAGACAATGCCAGAGGTCAATCATGGAAATTTATTTATAAAGTTATTGTGAAACCTAACAAATGTTATGTGGCATCTTTTGTCAAACACAAAAGAAATGATTACCCCAGATCATCAATACCTATTCAAAGGCAAGTTAAGTGTGCCTTATCTTATGGTTAGTTCATTTCTTACAACTGTCCTGGCCCATAATAATGATTCTGTACCTGTACTGCTGATTCTGCAAATATCTATGTCAACACATTACCTACTGGCCAACATGCCTCATACCGGTACTGGGTTCCTTTCACTAAAAGTATGCAGTCTTTAACTCTTGACCCTCGATAACAAACACACGGACAAAAGTCCAGGTCTTCTGAACCCATAGTACCAGACTTTGGTATAAACCTGTTTGAACCTTTTATTTTGGAGGATCCATAATCTTTCAAGTACTACATTCCTTTTCCTGGGTTCTCAGTGTAAGGGCACATTCACACCAAACTGCCGTCACCGGCCGTCCGATCACGACTGAGCAACATCGGCACAAAAATTCTCTAAATCATACCAACCTGCCGACAACTGGGTCATTTTCTCTCACCTGTCTGATTTTTTCACTTTTACGACTGAATAAAATTTAAGCAACACTCGGCCATGTAGACAACAGGAAGCCATTGTTTTTCTTTGATCTTGCATACACCAAGCCGCGGCAATGATGAAGTCTATAAATGGCACGGGCGGGGTGCTAAAGGCAAAATTTTGGAAACTTTTTTTTCCTCAAATATTTTTGAGCACCGATTTGAATTCAGCGACCCAAAATTTTGTACGGGTGTGAAAGCTTGGCGCTTTATTGCCTTTTATTTTCTTTACTGTTACAGCATGTCTTCTCTAGTCTTGATACCAGTCAAGGCTAAACTCCTTCAGCACCAATATGTTAATTTTTTTCACCAAAGTCACGAAGTTGAGAATTAATCGGATCAACCCAAAATCTTCTACTTCTCTTTTTAGCTCTCTGTTTCAACCATAACAAAAGTATCAGTTTGTTCCTGGCATCCATATTTGTTCATTTACTGTGTGAACATGCTACTTGGCCGTGATTGCACGCCCGTCCGATTAAGTTTGGTGTGAACGCGCTGTAATAGTCACAGAATGAGAAGGCAGAAAGCAATAAAATGGGCTGGACTAATGTCAATATACAACATTCTCTTTTCAAATGCAGTGCAGGTTAAACAGTGAAAACCACATCCAATCATTAATCTTCATGTTTTACACCTTCACAACATAAAGTAGCAAAAGAAAAACCCACCAGTATTTATCACAGTAACACAGGCACAACTTTAATCTCATAATGTATCACAGTTACATCTTTTTCAAAACCAGGTGAAAGGAAGCATTCGTAATCTTCTTGAGACTAAGAAATAAATCCACACCAGTTGATGGACAAGAACACTTGGTAATGAGACCACATGAAGGAAGGTGTTACAACATTCGATTCTTCTTTTACTTAAAGCTGGGCTGTCTATCTTCCTTGGCTTTTTAACATCATTCAATCAAACCTAAAACAAAACAAAAAAAAACTTCTTCAGCAGCTCTATGGCTTTGTTGCACCGACACTAACTACAGAGTGAAGTATGACATGTAAATTCTAAAAATATTTATCTTGAAAACAAAATATTTTTTCATTCCTCTTAAAAACTGAAGGTCTAACTGCCATATATAGTATGACAGCAGATTCACTGATTGAAAATTCATATGAAGCTGTGCAAAGGTAATTTTGATAAAAATAGTAGCAAATGTGACTTGCATATTAAAGAGTTTTACTACAATGAAAGCAAAAACAAACAAACAAACAAAAAAGGACCTACACTATCAATTCAAGAAATAATGCTGGCTAAATGAAATACCTGTTTCAATATAAGAGAATAAACAGTGCATTTAGTTTATCACTTTCACGAATAGAACTTAAAATGAAGGTTGTATGTGACTGGTTCTATTCCCTTTTTTCGAATATTCTTCATTTAGCAAGTCATGACCATCCATCCAATACTTTAAAAATTAAGATAAAAATAACATTAAGAGCAGCTTACATACACGACAGATTTTTCCAAAACATGTAGTTTTAATCATGATGTGTAAAAACAAACTGCAACAATACTAATAGGCCTACTTATTTTTCTAAACAGTTTAATAATATATGCAGATAAATTATGTTTGTGAAACGAACTGCATCAGACAATAAAAAACCAACATAAGGCATATTTTTATCAACAAAGTTCTAGTTTTGACTTGGAGCTAAAAGTACATGTACATGTAAATAAATCCTCTAAAAGTGAGGTAAATAAAATGACTACAGTACATTAACAAATCCTACTAGAGAAAGGAAGACGTCATTATCCATACAAGTGCCAAGAAACATTTCAAGGATTCGTTACATTACAAAAATACTTCCAGTACAAAACAATCGAAGCACGTTTCAAATAAATTGTCTTCGTTCCTTAAGGTTATTAGAATTAGAACTTTACTGCTGCATTCTTTATTGATATTTATACTCATGTTTATCAGTTTCAACAGTATCACGAAGAACAGATGATACCAGATCACATTCTAGACCATACACTTGTCTGTCGTTGTTTACCAGAATAAGCTAGTACTCTCAACTGCACGTAGGTGTTAGGGAAAAAAATCATGTAAATGACTTTCTTGTGCAGTAAATTCACACTCATTCATATCCGATCTATAAATGTTGGACAAAACGGGCAGCAAGTCCAAAAAAAACCTTCCCGTGACAAAGGCAAGTAGTAAAATAGTAGTAAGATGTTTTATCCATTTGACCACTTTTAATATTGCTATTTACCCTTTCTACATTGAATGTTTGCTTATTCAGAGCTTTGCAAACCAAGACAGAGGCTTTACATGGCAATTTTTCATTGAAACATTTTAAAAAGCTGATGTTGCAGGAGGTTGAGGATGAACATCATCAACAAATCCTGTTTAAAACTCATATCAATAGATGGGGAAAACAAAGTCTTAGAGCTTGATAAAATCATTCTTCATGAGACCCTTTAACTTTAATACATACATATTTTTTTATTGTTGATATGCTGGTAGTGTTTTATGATTCTACAGACTCAAAATTATTCACAAGCAAAATTCAATACAGATGTAAAACAATAATATGTTGTGGTATACACGTACCATGACCCCAAGGTGGGCAGTATACTTATTTATGTTAAAAATGCACCGTTCTGCCCTACAGGTTTCACAGAAAGTAGGCTATATGTTCATAAAATAAGAGACAAAGAAAGACTTATTCTCACAATGGAGGATTTGTAAAACAATATGTATTAAATGGAATAGCACAAAATATGTCAACACTGCCCTGCAACAACTGTCTCCAGAACAAAGCAGTCATGGTCAACATTAAGTTTGATGTGTGTATAAAATAATCCAGTCTTTTCCACTTATAATGCAAAAATTCAACTTTGTTTATCTACCTGATTGCTACATAATTACTGGTTGTTTACAAACATTCTTAATGTTCACAAAGGGATCAAGAAGACGGTACCTGAACTTAATAAAGTTAATACATGTAGAAGACTCCACCTCTTGGGAAATGAAAGATTTATTTTTACAGATATTGTACAAATTGTTATTGTAATATTTTTATTCACTTGTCGATATAGGATCAAATACAGATACTTCTCCATTAAAGAAATAATACGCATATCATTTTTCCAATTACCTGAAGCAGAAATGCCACTGAAACCTGAACTTTAAATTCTGTTGCTGCCTGGAATAGACTTGCATCAATGATCAGAACTGATAGGACAACCAAGGGCAGAATCATTTTAAGCAAAAATGTGTTAAATAATTATGAGGCTTTTTTCCAACATTTGATAAAAACTGTTATGTTATTCATATTCAAACTTGCAATGCAGTGCACATTTTCTTTTCATTAACATGCTACAGAATGTAAAACTTTCCAAAACCACAAACAAGACATCACGGATGGGACTAGATCATTGAAAGAAAATTGCAATAATAAATACAGTGTGGTTCATTTGGATTTCTATCCCTTCTCCTCATTTGTTCAGCATACACTTAGTCTATAAAGAGCTATTTGTTTTACTCGTATATTTGACCAACATAGTTCAATGCATGTCAGTATATCCAATGCATCTGGGGAGAGGACATGTCTCCACAATATTCACAAGCCTGAGAGTTTTCTGTCACAATCCACAGATCAGATCATCTATATAATACACACTTGTCACAGTAAAGATTTGCACTAAGTCATGGAAGCACAACTGAATTCAGGCCAAATTTTTTACATGCAATACCAAAGCCTCCTATAATCAATTGGTGTGGCCTATGCAAATATCATATTGTGATTAAGCTTACATTGATTTATAAACCATAAAAGTTCACATTGAACTGCCAGTCACACTTGCATTTCATTTGCAGCTTATCACTGCATTAAAATTAAAATAACAAGGGAAAAAATTTTGTAAACAATTTTTTAAGGACTATGACTTTTCCATGAATTGAATTTTAAGTGCACAAGGTGCCCTATATCACTCTTCAGATAATAGTAAAGTTCAAGCATTGTTCTGTGATTTCAGCACAGTTCAAATTTTGTACACTAGTCTCTGCCTAAAACCCGCCCCTCGGGAGACACGATTACAGAGTTCTTAG
This sequence comes from Bullina lineata, assembly GCA_039654405.1. NCBI lineage: Eukaryota > Metazoa > Mollusca > Gastropoda > Bullinidae > Bullina > Bullina lineata. The sequence continues at coordinate 8,556 of JBDFRD010276266.1, forward strand.
CAAAAACCTTTCATAAACTTAAAACTTCAAAATAAAATTTTGTGACACTGTACATTGCCTTCATGTTCTGACCTTAGATTTCCAACTGTCTTATAATCTATATAAAAGTAAAATAATAATGATTGTTCTTTACAATGTGAGATTCAAAAAAAAAAAAAAAACATGTTTGTAATGCATAACAAAGCAACCGATTATAAAAGAAGCATGCTGAATTTGTTCAATATTAATTAAAAGAAAGTTCAGGTATGACACTGTGAGGCTGAAATATGAAAGCCTTAGTTTTCCAGCTGTGGTTATTTGCGCATGTTGATAAACTGACATGAAGTAAAACCATACCCGGCGACTGAAAGAAAAGGCTAAGGCTCACACTATAAAAGTGTTTGAGCATGACTCGCTTTAAAAAAGAACAACTGAAGCAGCAGTAAAGGTTAGTTACATAATCATATGCAATAAACATATGCAAATATTACACACATTATTACCCTTTAAGAATTGTCATCTTTTTTATACATTATATAACTACATGTATTTACAAAACAATAATGCTTCCAAAAACAGAAAAATGTCAGAGAAAAAGAAAAAAAAGGATGCTGTAGATAAATGTATACATTTATATGGCAGGCAAACAGTTGGAATTGTTTGTTTATTAAGTGAGAACATACATGTGTAAAGCCTTTGGATTACAATAGGATAGTTATCAAAAACAGTATAAAATTTACACAGGACTATAGCAACAAAGGATTCTAGCTTTTGCAGCCTGTCAATAAATAAAATGTAAACAATAAAACAAACAAAGATTAACATATCAACCATTCACTCAATATGAATTATAATAAACGACAAAAAAAGTGATACATCATATAACACAGGTATTCTTCACCTCACAGTTCAGATCACAGAGTAGTTCATTGCCAATGACTCATTATAGGCTTTCAGGAAAGTTTGAACTGGTGGTATCATTCTCCTGTTTCATCCTGTTCTTTTCTTTTATGCCTCTTCATCTAAAACATACCAACAAAAAACAAACAAGCATTGTAGGTGCCAAATAATTATCTCACCCTTTCTTCAAAATGATTTGATTTATATAAGATTTTAAGAAAAGCATGTCTTTATCAATAGTACTTGACATGGCAAAATTGATATGATGCTTATCACTTTATTTGTCACTGCTTTCTTTCAATTATCACTTTTCAGCACATTTGCCGAGGTGACAAACATAAGCTCCCTCAATCGAGAGGGTAAAGCCTCTTTTGATATCTCGAGACAACAGTATTATAGCCAATAAAGCAACAGGAAAGCCTCTAGAAAAAGTTTGTCTTTCACAGAGCTGACAGTTCTTCTTTTTTTAACCATCTTGCTGACTTAACAATACAGGTGCTTTCTGTCAGTTCTGTACATTATTCTATATTACATGGCTTACCCCAAGCCTCATTTTCACAATAATGCATTTTCTGTTTCACCCCTCCATCAGTTGGCCATCAAACAAACTCTCATTCTCTCCTCAGCAATATTCATATATATGTTTTAGTTTTTTCCTATTTTTCTTGTGCTTTGTTATCATTTTTTTTTTTTGCTTCATCAATTTTGAATCTCTTCCTTTTACTCTGCATATTCCATGTTCATCCTTTCTCCCTGTGATGCTGAGCATGAGTCTTGCAGGCTGATCTTTGCCCCAGACAAACAAAAGTTCCATGTAGCTCTACACAGCATAATTTCAAAACATTAGTCAATAATTTAAGAATTTAATACAAGATCGTGGGAATAAGACAGGTAATAATATCACTGGGAATTCTTGATGTCAAATACTAACCAAACCAAGTTTAAACTTTAAAAATGAACACAAATGTACCCATTTACCTGTATATCAATGCATATTTTGTCTAAAAGATTATCAGCAGAATATAGAGTTACATCAACCAGTCAAATCAAACATGTTACCTTTGAATTTAAGCATCTAGCTTGTTCATAATATCAATAATTGTCTTCCATCATGTCTAAGAGTTTTACACAACTGTCACGCTTGTACAACCATTTCCTCGATCACATTCATTACCAGCAAGCATGATCAGTTGTGACATTTCCTTATATTATATTCTCGTACGAAATAAAGAAAATTTAAAAGCACTTTTAACTCCATGTAAATAAATAAATTAATGCTTTAAACAAAAAAGAACATAAAAATTACATTTAACAACAAATTAATTCTACCGTAATCCTTCTAGTGGCAAGACATAAGATTCAAAAATGGAATTCCGTAAAGAACTTGGAAACAGTTACAACTGTACAAAAAAAAAACTGGAAATATTTGCACTTCATTCATTTACAAAAAAGTAATTAAGCAGTCAAAAAAAAATAAAACGTAAATTTATACACGTGAATGTTCTTTACAACAAATAAACAAACAAACAAAAAAGAATTCCCTACCCTCTGAAAGATATTCAGAGGACTAAAATATTATAAATATTACATAAACTTTTTAAATATTTCAAAAAATCATTCCCACACAACTGCTCCAGCTCACATGAATGATCCATTTGGAACTGTTACTGTAAATGATCCACTAAGGTTAAAACAAATATCTTTTTTTATCTGAGGGTGCCCCAAAATTTTGGTTCTTGAGAAAAAAGATGTTTAAATAGAATATAAAACAAAACTAAAAGGAAACACTAAAAATGTTTAATTTTGTGTAAATACTCACTGTAAAAGTATACGCTTCACTGACAATCAAAAACACGAGACTGCTATACTATTTCATTTTCAAAGCTTCTATATAGTAAAAGAAGAAAAAAAAGAGACATTACATTATAAAAGCAAAACAGAAATTGTCACCCATGAAATTGACCTTCTAAACATAAATTTACATCCCTTTTCAAAAAATAAATCAGCAGAGGCAATGTCTTTTCAAAACTTCCTGCCAAAGAGTTTAGACTCAGCCATGTTGTTTCCAACTACTAAATTACTGTGCACCAGGAAACATTTCGTTACATTTCAGAGGCAGACATTGATGCGAGCTTTAATCATTCATTTTTCAAGCAAAAAACAAAGAAAATCAATTCTCATCTTCTTTGTTCTCACATATTCCAAAATATTGTTCAAAACAGATCAGAAAAATAAAAGGCCACTCTAATGAATTTTCAAAATTCTATCAAGAACACAACTGAGTAGCATGCACAGATTTGGACAACTACTTTTTCTTTTGACATTAACAAATCCCCTTTCCACAATTTTTAAAGAACTATTTTCCCCTTTATGTAATTATTTCTGTTATAAGAATGAAAAAACAATACTACTACTACAAGTTATAATAATAATAATAATAATAAAACTAATATATTTCACATTTAAATGAAAAAAGAGAACAAAGAGATAAATAAATGTGAAGTAGGGAAGTGTAACATTCTTATAAAAGTAACTACAGTTTCCATACCTCACTGTAACTTACTCTACTTACAGGTTAAAGTGAAGGCAGCAAACACTACAGACAAAAAGCACAATCATAATTTTGTTCCTGTATGTGCAGCTTTCTGTAAGGCTGCCTGATGTTGGAAACACTTCGAGCACCACCCTGCAGACTCTGAACTTCCATAAAATTCACAACCTTCCGTCCTACACCTCTGTCTGATTTCAGCAGGCCTGGGATAGTCACTAACTGGCCTAGTAGTATTGCTGTGATGGCGTGCATACTCATAATTGTTATAATCGGGGGAAGGGGATCGGGGATGGGAAGAAATGCCTACATTATGGCTTGATCTCGACATTTTCTTATCCATGTTGGACACCGCCAAAGAGACAGACTGTGCGGGCTGACCCATGTCCTCATTACTGGAGGCGTAGAATTTGGACTTTCCATGCTGAAAATAATCATTAGAGCCCATGGGAGCAGGCATAGGCTGCTGCCTTCCTCTGCCAGGAAAAGTATTGTAAACAAATTGGTTATTACCGGCCTGAGGGACATTTCCATAGTTCACTGGGCCTGATGAGGACATTCCTGAGTTCACAGGCGGGTGCAGAAACACACGACTCCTCAGCTCAGCATCATTCTTTCTTTTCAGCTCCCTGTCCAGGACAAAGCGCTCGGCTGCATCATGCAAGTAATTTTTTATCATTTCTTGCTGTTGCTTACCCCGTTTTTCTGAGAGCTTTGCCACCAGGATGTACTCCTTGTTGCTCCCTACTGGAGCAATTACTCTTGTGCTCTGCGTTACCACGCTGCCTACACTTGGCCGCCTTCCCTTGTCTGCCTTGCCTCCTTTCCCCAGTTGTTTGATCTTCTTACCCACAGTTTTTCCAATGCTCCCAAACTGCTTGGCCACAGTTTGCATTTGCTGGGACATTTTTGCATCTTTTTTCTTGTCCTTTTTGTTATCCTTCAGCATTGAGCTTGTGTCGTCAGAATCCTGAGAGCCACAGGAACCCCGATCGCTGTCTATACAGACATCAGAAAACTGTAATTGAATTCTCTCAACATCCAGGTACTTTTGCAGCAGATTGATTCTGTCTTCTATGCTTGGTTCAATAACCACACCCTTATTCCAGTCCACCCTAGGACCCGGGTCGATATGGAAGTGAAGAGGAAGAAGCTTCAAGTCAGGGTCCACAAGGGGAATAGCATCTGAGGGCACACACACAAGAATTCCTATGTAAATTTAATGTACGAGTCCAAAATTTTTCTAAAGATTTTAGCAAAAAGAGCTAAAGCAATAATTCACTAATTGCAATCTATTTCTGTAGTCACTTCGGCAGCTGTGCTACTATGAAGTAGATTTTGGGACAAACTTTTATCAAATTTATTGAATTTCATATTATCAAAGCATGCAGTTCTCTCTTCCTCGTTTCAAATACAAAATTTCACCAATAGATCCTGTTAAGAAATAACTCGAGAAAATGAAAGGTGTTGATGCTTCAGTGACCCAAACATTCTAAGTTCCCATTATTTTAATGTTATTGTTACAACATGTTTGTGTTATGAGTGATGTCCAAGACTGGTAAGCCTTTCAAATAAAATACCATTATGTAAATGTGATGAGGTAATCGTAACTTTTGTCTCCATGACCCATAAGACATAATTAAGTAAAAAAAAAAATAATTTAGGAATTAATAATTGGCCTTATCAGGTAAAATGTCTTCCATATTTTGAGAACAACTAAAAATAATATGCATGCACATACGATTTAAAATAAGCATCTCGTTAGGCTGTGAATACTTAATTCATACTTGTCTTGGCCCTAAGATCTTTAACTTTACTGCTCAACAAAACTACCTGGAAGTTTCGATGATGACTTCTTATCATGCTCCATAGGAGCCAGTGCTGAGAAGTGGGCAGCATCATAAGTCAGCAGTAAAGGCGATCGATAACAAGGGTTGACCTCCAGTGGCAAGTAAATGCCTGAAAAAGGAATAGGGGCCAGTGCCTCCCCACTGGCATCCTTCAAGATAGTATCAGCTACAACAATGATTGGTCGTCGAAGCACATGAGCCAGCACAAACACGTGGAATTCTTCCAAGCTCTCATACACTACTGGCTCTTCACAACTGAAACAACAGATAAAAGAAAAGTTATTGTTACCATCATCTGCAGATCATCAAAAAATGTGCTCGCTTGTGAAACTAGTAGCAATGATTGTCCTACATGCCGCCTTTTTTTTTTTTTTTACATACAGTATGTTAATGAAAACACAGGAAATGTTTAAAAGAGTTGTGGAAAACAACTGGAAATGTTCTTCTCATGAACACGACCTAGTTAAACCAGTCAAATTATGAAGTCTACAAATAAACACAACCTACCCTTGCGTAACAGCACTGTCACAGCAATTCTTTGATCTGCTTGGATCTGGTGCTCTCCTTGGTATAGGGGATGCAAGTCGCAAGACATTTCTCCATTCCTCCGTCCACTCAGACTCATTAAACATCAGTCCAGACTTCAGACAAAAAGAAAAAAATGTATACTGAGCAAATAAACAATTTCATCAGAGAATCAAAGATGAACGCATCTGAAATAATGATCAAAAGAAGCAAATCACTTTCAAAATGTTTTATTCAATCGTTTAGTATTCTTAAGCGGGCCACTCACGTATGTGCCTGGACCGGGGCCAGGCGTCGTGCCACAACCCAAGCCTGGCTTGGTGGGGTTTTTGTTCACACACACGCTGCAGCCTCACCCAGGGATATGTTTCGCGCCACGGGTACTCCTACAGTGCTAGCCTCTCATTTCAGCTTATCTACTGAGCATTTCTACACTGGTTTTTCAAAACGGAATGGCAACCGACCGCCAAAAGGTTTTTTTTTTTTTTTTACTAATTATTTTTTCTTTTATAGAGAAGAAAAGAAAACCGAAGGCAAAAAGGGCCTACTTTTACCCATACATATACCAATTTGCTCAACGAGTTAAGGCTCTACTCTAGTGACAACTAAAGAATGTCGAGTTATGAGAAAACACAGAAACCCACATCCCCATCCCCCCTTTTTGCTTGTAAAGGGAGGAGCTAATTTGACAAACAGTACCTTGACCACTTGAAGCTCTAATCCCCACAGCCTATTCAAAAACTGTTGCGTTCCCAACTTGCCTATGCATCAGTTAGGGGTGGAGTTTTTGTCTGATTGACAGCCCCGTTTGATTTGAAGAAACTTCGAGAATGGTTGACCAGTCCTCTTTGTTCTCAGCCACACGGCAGGTTATGGCGAATTTGTGTGAAAAAAAATTCCCCTGGTATCTGAGACATCTGAGGGTGATAGAAAGGGGAGTATACTTTTTGTTTACCTCTTTGTTTGACATCGTTTGTTGATATCGCCATCTCCTATACAGAGTATCTTTGTACTGCACATTAGTTAAGGTCTCATGCAATTCTTTCCGCAAGATGAGCTGACGATCATGAATACCCCACATTGCTGAAGACAAAAAAAGAGACAGTAAAACTTAGCAAGGTATGCCAAAAGAAAATATATTCGTTGTATTACACTGTGTTGTTTTGAACAACATTATAATTCCCCCATCCACCAAGCCTCCCAAACATATTCTTCAATGCAAGATTTTCTTAACTGTGGCCTTCGCTGTAATGTCAACAAAACAATTCACCAAGCTTTTCCAAAAAAAGAAAAATGAGGATAAAATAAACACATTAGTCTGAATTAGTCTTTTGATTCTATATTTTCTGGGCAAAAAAAAAAAAAAGAAAAAAAAGAAGGCAGGAAAGATTGAAAATAAACATGTATGGCACAAACCAAGAGAAGCTGCATGTAACAAACAATTCCCATCTCCAGTTGTTGCCATTGGGAGCAGTCTTTGACAAACTTGTAGTTCTGCCCACCAGTTTAGTCGACCTGAGGGGGAAAAAAAATATAAAAATAAATGGAAAAATGTCCACTCCACATTCTTCTGGTCAGACACAATCATGGCACAAGGAAACGTAATGAGAATGCATATGGAATTTGAGTTATTTATTATTAAAGTTGTTTTTTTTACTAACCCGATACAAAGTTTCAAATGTAATAAATATGTATGGAGTTATTTCCTTTCTTTTGATAAGCTCCATTTTTATTTTTTATTTGAAACTACTTGTAACTGAAATATCACTTATCATTTGTAAACAGAAATGCACTGACAACTACATACCAGCCTGCTCTAAGGATACCAATGTCGAAGTTTCAATGAGGTCTTTTTCCAGGAAAGCCCTAAAATCTTCAGGATGAACAGTAAGGTCAGGTAGTACAAATGTCTGAACATACATGTTGTCATGACTGTCCTTCCGAATATCACTCTGGACACTGGTGCGAGCCTCTGATACAAGAAATTCATTCTCCAGGATATTAGAGAAACCACGTTTCAGTCTTGGATCTGTTAACAAAATAATCATATTACAAATCAAAAGTCACTGAATGGATAAGATTGCCTCAAAACATTTTACCATGTCTCACCTAAGAACACAAGCATGAAATATGCTAAGGGGTGATAAATTGATAACCAAGATAAATTTGTGTTGGAAAAATCAGTATTCCCTTACCAAGGGCTAAAGTTGGGATGTTGAGCATATTGCAATGTTAGGCAGGAGACATTTTTAAGCCTTGATAGTTATTTCTTATAGAGTTCTGCAGCAGCTTAAAGACGAAAGATTCCAGAAAAATTTAGGATAACGTATAATTATATACCAGCATTTTAATCCTTTCAGTTTCAAGCAGGTTTTCTTTGTAAATTATTAACCAACTTACATGGATGGGTGGCAGGAGTTTTTGACATGGCTTTTTCATCAAACACATCATCTTCCTCACAGGGATCAACAACATGACTCTTTCGTTCGGGGGGCACCATAGTAGGTCTTGAGGGATGAACAGTCTCTTCCAAAATGGCACGAGGCTGGCTATGGTGAGAATCCCCTTTTGGAGCATTAGTATAGTTCAACTGTTGAGGAGCAGCAGCCTGACCCTGGTAAGAAGGCACAGGACTTACCGGACTGCCATGAGGTATTTTATAATGGTTTGGGTAGTTTGTCAAGGGTGGATTTCCTTTCCCACCTTCAACTTGGACAGGGCTCGTCTGTTCTTGACGCTTATCAGAGGAAGATGGGAGCTTCACTGACAGACCAGACTGCTGAGGGTGGTAGAGCGTAGGGTCGGCTGAATGTCGTTGTGGCTGAGGATTGTGTGTTCTTGGAGGCATGGCGACAGAATTTTTCCCTAGATGTACTGCCACTCCCAGACCCATGTCAATAGCTTTCTGATGAGCAGCACCACCAGGTTTTACCTCCTCCATATCTTTCTGGCTAAAATTACAGTGCTGCTGCTGTTGCTGTTGTCCACGATGTTTACACATCTTTTCAATCTCGAGGTAGCTATGTGATATATTCCATCCATTCTCTGAGGGAAAAACCCAAGTATTAAAATATATGAGACTGTGACAAAAGGCCGTGATAGAAAAACGTATAAGGTGTGAAAAATAAATATGCAATTAGTAAAATGAAGTTTTGTAGGATAATTATAGATCAATTCACTATTTGAAAACAAACTATAAAAGATGGCTGATGACCAACGAACATGAGAGCAACTCATTTTCTCCCAAGGTCAATCAACTGATGGCTGTCACACTGGACATACTAAGTGAGTCAAAAGGTTGTTCAAACTATGGATTGTGACAGCTGGCTTGATTTAATGTATTGTCAATTGATGTAAGCTTCACCAGGCAAAAGCTAATAGAAAATGGCTATATGCAAATTGTGCTATAAATTAGTATGTCCATTTTTCTCTTCACACTAAAAAAAAGATGTGTGTATTTCATGAGAGCGACGACCGTAAGGAGCGAAAAAGCCGGAAGGAGAGAAATTGGGGTGAGGTGGCAAGAGGTGTCCTCTAAATTATCTAAAAAAAAAAAAAATTCTCCATGAGTGTGTGATTCTCCCGATTAAACCTGTTAAAAACTGTTATCTAAGCTATGCACCCAACTCATTTTATTTTTTTTTTTACCTCTTTATTCACTATTAAATAGCACGAACAATATTCTGTTTAAAAACAAAAAACATAGTAATGAAATGACACACGACAAGGGTTGGATCAACTCAACGACTTTTTGTCAGTCTCATATCTCTCACCACAAAGTATCCACAATGATTCAAGCTACTGAATATCTTGAATGTGAAGGAGAGAGGAAGCTATTCTAAAAATGTTGTGTGATGCTTACCAAAATTATTACCAAGCTTATGGTCACAGATTTAAAACCAACAGCAATTAATAATTTTTTTCTTCAGAAACTGACAATTACATATAAAATGTTTGCATTCAGTGGTGAAAGCAGACAAAACAATGTCTTCATCATCTTTCTGCACCCCTATCCATCATATAGTTCATAATGAACAATGATAGTAATGTTTACTTCATTATGGGAGACAAATTGTTATAAATCACAGAGGTCAAGCACCAACTTTGCATTCCATCATGAGCCCCTTTGGAGGAGGAAACAAGACTCAAGTGCCTTGAGGATCCTAGTTTTGTGTAGGCTCAGACTAGCAGCAATTAACACGGATAGTAAAAGCTTAAAAAAAAATCCTGTCTTCAGTTGCAAAGACAAAAAAAAAGCAATCAAACTATGTCTTCATGCTTCTTAAAAAACTTTATTGCTTTTAAATCATTACTGTTACTCGCTGCAAACAAAGCGCTGTTAATAATATTAGAATTGACAATAGAATCTAAGAACTTATTGCATGAAGAGCAACTTACTGTCAAGAATCCCAATAGCTTCATCTCGATCAGCACCTGTGTTTCTTATAAATTCCTGGAGCTTCTTCTCATTAATGCCTGCCATGCCTTTTATGAGTGCAGCACACTCTTTACTTTATATCTGAAATAAAAAAGTTTCAGGACAATAAATTCAGGAAGTCTTAATTCAGGTATAACACCTCACAATATCATGCCTTCATGATTTATTCGACCACCAATCAAACAAGGTAATAAAGATTGTTTTGTGCGTCTTTTTTTATTAATCATACTTCAGAGCCTAAAAGTATATATATCTGTTGGTTAAGACTTCAGAAGTATAAAGATTAGTGATTATTTATTCTAGCAGAGCCCCAAAGTGTTACACTTTTGTCATCATAGTTTTTACATAATTTCTTAAATAATTCAGACTTGAAGACGAACACTTTACAAACACTTTGAAAATCTTGCTAGCATGATCAGAAGCAACAGATTGATATTTATAATAATATAATTGAGCTCAGAGTGTCTCATACAATTGAAATTATTCATCATACAAAAATAAATGACACACAACAAGGGTGACACAGAATAAGAGAACTTCACATGAGATGGACGTTACAAGACGGAACCAAACGTATCGACATTCCTGTCTTCAAGTTCGCAACACATACGTTAAAAGACAGGCTCTCTTACTTTGTGTCACCCTTGTCATTTGCATTTTCAGCTTCACAGCAGCCCTCATTTTTTTTATTCTACATCATAGTTTTTATGACCAAAAAATATTTGATCAACAATTTCACACAGAGACACTTAATCTAGAATGAAACCTCGGCCCAGTCACTTTAACATGCAGACTTCTTAGGTCCGGACATATGAGTATCAAGACAAAGTGTCTGCTTTATGATATTCCTGATAAAACAGACTTCACAGCGATATCACCACTATCCAGCATCTGCATCAAGCTTCACATGTTCATTTTACGTTTAACTAATAAGAATACAATGAGTGTCTGAGTGGAGCCATCTCATAACCACATCCCAAACTCAATTACTTAAATCCAGACAAAAACCCGAAAGACAATAAATCTAGTCTGTCAAATCCATTTGAACACAGGCACATTTGATACTGATTTCAATTGAGTACTAAAATGCATAGACTAGACTCAGCAGTTTTTGTGACAGTGAGTGTTACATATAAACGCTTTTTCAATAAAAACATTATCAAGACCAAGGGTTTTTCAAAGTAATGCTTCATAGACCCTACTCTCCACTTCTTTGCCTGCATCATGAAATGATTACAAAGTTTATATAAACATGACATTGATAAATAAATCAGTAGATCTAGAATCTAGATTCTAGGCCTATTTATTTCGACTTGTGAAACCATGTTTACATTGAGTCATCACGGTAGAAATCGGATCACAAATCAATTCATTGCTTGCTTCTTGCGATACCTTCCAGATGTATTGCATGGTCATTTATTGAACATATCACAAATGTTCCGGACCTAAAAAAAAGTGACAGACACAAGATCGGGCGTGGATCGGGATGTCTATATCTGCATATGAGTCAAGTCTGCAAATCGACTAAAAAAATTGCATTCTGCACGTTCTCAGTCTCTGCAGACTGCAGAACGGGTTGCATACCGTTTGTTATTGCCTAAAGTGGCTTTGAATTGGCAAGATTAGAATACTTACTGATTACACTATAATGTAGCCATGGACAACAAATTTTAATAAACTCAATCTCAAGTCAATAAATACACAACCAGACTTTTCTTCCCTTCTATGGATGTTGAATTCTTACTCAACAAACAATACAACTGACACCCGGAAATGATAATTGCACGCATGCGTCATGGCACTAAGAATACATGCCAGTGACACGATTATCTTTTTGTTTCGAGCCAAATTTGTAAAACCCACATTACCTATCAACCTTAATTTTTAAGCCTATAGTAACATGTATAACCAATGCTAACGGAATTGCTTGAAATGTATTTTTACGCAAACCGAGCAGAAATTCACAGTAGATCCGACAGGCTAAAAGAGTGCTTTAGGTATCAAATTCTCTGTCAGCCTATTGCCAGCCATTGACCAAGCTGAAAACTGTCAAAATTATTTTTTGGAAAAGTTTAGAAAACTGATTCCCTCGAGGTGCATTCAAAACTGGATCAATAATGTAAAAAACATTTAACACAGTTACCATGGGCATTAACTGTCTTAATGCCTTTTCAAGAACAGAGGGAAAGAAAAAAAAAAAAAAAAGAACAGTGCGATAAATAGTGAAGTCAATCTACACACCGCAAAGACAGTTGAATATAGAAATATAATTGGCTGCTTGTGAAACAAAAGCCACGTATTACTGATTCTTTCGACCCCCGCCCCCTCCCTTTTTCCCAAATTGGAAAACTCACAAGGACGGAAAAGGGGCTACCTCCGTGGGCGATATCGGACATGACATTAACAGGACTGGAAAACCGACGACACAACAGGAACTACAAGGTTTGATCAGGGAAGTCGCGATAAACCTCTCAAGGAAAAGGATGTGGTTGTGGCAAACATCCGTCCTTGAAGACCTTTGCTAAGATGCAAGCCCAAACGCCCACGTTAGATCTAAAATCTAAAAATAAGAACGAGGTGCCGTGCATACAAGACCAAGACTATAACATTCCATACCTTGGGAAAATTCACACCTTCCTTCGCCTACTAGATTATATTACTACATTGTATTCTTCTCTCTCTCTCTCTCTCTCTCTCTCTCTCTCTCTCTCTCTCTCTCTCTCTCTCTCTCTCTCTCTCTCTCT
>JBDFRD010276267.1:0-10839 GCA_039654405.1 Bullina lineata
TTAGTTTGGTGAATCGTTTGATGTTGGCTAGAGTTGGTGGGATTCTTCGGCATGTTCTTTCTATGTACGATGTGTATACATTCACACACACTTATTGACTCTTTTTACAATTATGACAATGTGATAAACATGATAAATGCTAATACAATACTAGGGAATTGTTAGGACTTACCCACAGCAATATGTACAGCACTTACCCACAGCAATGTGTACAGAGAGGGCTATCTTGTCCATCGTGAGTGACCACAGGCGTAAGTTATGAATACCCACAATTCCTTCCACGCTGAAAAATGCATCTTTGACCTCAGTGAAACTGATGCCCCGAGGAGTGCCTGTGGAAAAACAAAATCCATGAAAAGTATCAATAAGGTGAAAAGAAGTAGGAGGAGGAGGAAGAAGTAGGAGGAGAATTGCTGACATTAAAATAAAAGTAAAATTAAAAAACTGACCATTCATTGAAGTTCCATAAAAGCCTATAAAACAAAGATTCGAAACATTTTGGTGTGAATGTAGATAATACTAGATCTAGATCATCTACTGAACAGAAGATATTCTAAATGCAAGAAATGCAACAATTACTTTTCTATTCCCTATCTTTCAATACAATCCTCAAAGGAACAAATGATAGAAAGAAGATGAATTCATATTTCTTTTGTTTCATTAACTCTAGGCAAATTAATTCAAGTCAACTCAAGTTCTACTTATCCCAGTCTCAATAATGTAAAGCACAACAGATGGTACTAAATCACTTCTTAGACAGGACGCAAGTCTCTCAAAGGTTATTTCCCCATGAACGTACAAGTACCCACTACCTAATTAGTAGGGAGAGGAACAACTGTCAAGAATTTTTCATAGCACTTTAACACAAAACCCTGCAAGTCTGTAAGCCCAACCATTCTGGGTCCAGTAAAATGTATTAATAAAATTATTTATTTATTTATCTATTAGTGCAATGGCCTTTACTAAGCGCAATAATGAGACCTCCAGGATATATCAAACAATGTGTTTGGTGTGAAATGGTGCAAACACAAGAGCACAGTGCTCTCCCTCCTTACTGAACCATAAGCATAGGCAGACATAATTTTCAGTTTTTCCCAATCTCACAAAAATTGAATTTTGTGATGCTTGCACTGTAATCTACAAAAGGCACTGCACCAGGTCTAACTCTTTATATCTAAAGTGTAACAATTTTTGCTCCATCCATAAAAGCTCTCAGATGAAGATCTGGACATTGACACAACTATGCCCAAATAGAAGGAGATAGTGTCTGCAATCACGACCCTTAATAATGGAAAGCCTCCAGGACACGACAACTTAAATGCAGAGCTATTCAAAGCAGACCCTGAATTGTCAGCTTCCATTCTGCAACTTTTGTTCAGTGCAATTTGGGAAGGAGACAAAGTGCCTGATGATTGGGAAAAGGAGTAATAGTCAGGATCCCCAAGAAAGGAACACTGAATGACCGCAATAATTGGCGAGGGATCATATTACTTTCTGTGCCAAGCAAGATCATGGCTAAGATCATCATCAAAAGAATATTGGAAGCTGTAGACAAGGCACTTAGGAAGGAGCAAGCAGGATTTAGGAAGGGACGTAGCTGCGCTGATCAGATTTTTGCTCTTTGCAACATCATTGAACAGTGTACAGAATGGCAAAGACAACTTTATGTCAATTTTGTTGATTTTGAGAAGGCCTTGGACAATGTACATAGAGAGAGTCTCTGGAGCATCCTTCGACACTATGAAATTTCAACGAAGCTGGTCCAACTGATTAAAAGTTAAAAGCTTCTATCAAAACTTTCGATGCACTGTTGGCAATGGCAAAACCTTATTTAAGGTAAAGACTGGTGTGAGACAAGGATCTGTGATGTAAAAAATTATTTGTATTTAAGTAAGCAAAATCCTTTGGATTAAAGCGGCGACCACCGCCTACCAGGCGCGCCCCCAGGTTGCGGATAAGGGAAGGGGCCTTAGATATAGGGGTTAGCTGCGAAAAACCAATAAGGAGTCGCGGACAAAACTGGCGTTAGTCAGAGAGTGGGATGGGAATGTTGAATGGGAACTCATTTCTTAAAAAATACCCCAACAGGCTCAGGGAAATGAGTAGCAGGCGAATTGAGGCGCCTTTATAACCTCTCCCAGGGTAGATAGAGCTCGAAAGTCTTGGAAGGCAGTCTGTCTAGGTGAAGGAAAACTCTGATTTCAAACCATGGGTAAATGGGGCTCATGGGCTCGGGAGAGCACCTCATCTAGGAGTGAATCTCCGAATTCAATCCTGGCCCTCCAGGTTGGGGTTTGAATCGGACTGACAACCCGATCCTGTAAAAATGTAACTTGTTACAGAAACCGCAACAACAATATTCAGAAACGACTTGGTTGAGGAAAAGTTCTGTCCAGCAGAGCCCATGACGCATGCTGGTGAAAGCCTTCGGGAAGTTAGTGCGCCGACAACTCTTCTCACGACCAAAACAAAAACCGGGATAGGGACCTGGAACACCAGAACCCTGTATGAGACCCGAAAAACAACACAGGCGAGGAGAGAGATGCACAGATACAACGTAAAAATACTTGGCCTGTGTGATACGAGATGGACAGGAACAGGACGGACACAGCATGCGGGCGGAGACACCATCATCTTCTCTGGACAGGAAGAAGGCCAGCCACACACACATGGAGTGGCGTTGGTGATTACACTCGAGGAAACGCGAGCATTGTTGTCCTGGGAACCAGTGTCACCAAGGATCCTCACTGCAAGATTTGACTTGAAGGGCAGGAAAGTCACCATCATACAGTGCTACGCTCCTACAAGTGCAGCAGACATAGAAGAAAAAGAGCACTTCTATGACCAAATCCAAGCAATCGTGGACATAACACCAAGGAAAGACTTGAAGATCCTCATGGGAGATCTGAACGCAAGAGTAGGATCAGACAACACTGATAGAGATCTCACCATGGGCAGAAATGGCGTTGGAGAGCAGAATGAAAATGGCGAACTCTTCACTTCAACGACCTGGTGATTGGAGGTACTCTATTTCCCCACAAGACTATTTACAAGACCACATGGGTTTCCCCCGACGGCAGGACTGAGAACCTGATCGACCACATCACAATTGGCAGAAAGTAGAGGCGGAGCCTGCATGGCGTTAGGGTGAAGCGTGGAGCGGATGTAGCCTCGGATCACCACCTGGTTCTAGCAGTACTCCAGACCAAACTGAAAGCCTACAACGACCAGGCAGGAAGGCCATCGCACAAATTTAATGTCCACAGCCTGAAAAAGAAAGGGAAAGCAGATGAATTCAAGCTGAGCTCAGGAACAGGTGTAAAGTGTTTCCCCTACTACCAGAGGAAACAGTAGAAAACCAATGGCACAGTCTACGAGAGGTTTGGGAGACAACATGCAAAACCGTCCTTGGGAAGAAGACAAAGAGACAGAAAGAATGGTTAACAACGGAAACATGGTCACTGATCACATACAGAAAACATCTGAAGGCCAGATAAACCAGACGCAAGATCAAGGTGGGAAACAACAGTTACAAGCACGCTACTGGGAGCTCAACCGACAAGTGAAAAGAAGTACAAGAAAGACAAGAGAAACTTCATAAAGAGCTGACTGCGGAAGCAGAGACTGCAACAGGCGAAGAGGAACAGAGACAAAGATGGGCTGAGCACTTCAAGGAAGTACTCAACAGACCTGCATCACAAGCCCCGCCAGACATCCCACCGCAAACCAAGCTCCTTGACATCAACACCAACACCCGAACCAAGGCACAGATCACCAAAGCTATCAAGTCCCTTAGGTCAGGCAAGGCAGCGGGTCCTGATGGAATACCACCCGAAGCACTGAAGGCAGACATCCAGACTTCAACTGAGATGCTACACCCACTCTTACACAAGATCTGGGAACAAGAGAGAGTGCCCGAAGACTGGAAGAAAGGCCACCTTGTGAAACTACCAAAGAAAGGGGACCTTTCATCCTGCAGTAACTGGAGGGGAATCACGCTGCTGTCTATATCGGGGAAAGTATTGACAAGAATCATCTTATAAAGGCTGAAGACCGCCTTTGACAAGACACTTCGGGACGAATAGGAAGGCTTTCACCAAGATAGATCATGTACGGACCACATTGCAAATCATCATCGAGCAGTCCTTGGAGTGGCAGACCCCTGTGTACACAGTCTTTGTCGACTTTCAGAAAGTCTTCGACAGCGTCGACAGAGATGTCATCTGGAGACTGGTGTACCACTACAGTTTCCCGTCAAAGTTTGTTGCCATCATTCAACATCTATATAAAGATGCCATCTGCCAAGTTATCCACGACGGGAAGTTGTCGGAGCCCTTCCCTGTACAAACCGGTGTCCGTCAGGGTTGCTTACTCTCGCCAACAATCTTCCTAATGGTGATTGACTGGGTCATGAGACAGTCAACAGCGGGCCGAAGGACAGGTATCCATTGGACTTTCATGAAGCAGTTGGAAGACCTGGACCGCGGATGACATCAGCCTTCTCTCCCACAAGCAGCAAGATGCACAGGAGAAGTTATCTCGTGTGGCAGAAGAAGCTAAGGAGACTGGGCTACAAATCAACATCAGTAAGACAGAGGTCATGAGAGTGAACAACAAACAACAAGCTCCATTGCAACTCTACCAAGAAGCCATCAAAGAAGTTGAGAAATGTGTCTACTTAGGCAGTGTAGCCAGTAACGATGGGGGGATAAACGAAGACATCAAATGTCGAATCAACAAAGCAAGACACGCTTTCAATACCCTCCGACTAATCTGGAGATCAACAGCCCTCTCACTCCACAACAAAATCCGGATATTCAACACCAACGTGAAGTCTGTCCTACTATACGGCTCAGAAACATGGCGGGTAACAAAAACCAACACTAGCAAGTTACAGGCATTCACTAACAGATGTCTCAGGAACATCCTCCACATCAGGTGGCCAGAAGTCATCTCCAACAAACAACCGTAGGACAGAACAAGACAGACCTCAATTGAAGTTGAGATAAAGAAAAGGAAATGAGGCTGGATCGGTCACATGCTGCGAAAACCTGCATCCAATGTCACCAGACAGGCCCTAGACTGGAATTCACAAGGAAAGCGGAAAGTGGATCGACCAAAACAGACTTGGCGCAGGAGTATAAACACTGAAGCGAAGGCTGCTGGGATGACATGGACCGAGCTTTGAAGGACCTGCCAGAACCTGCCGTGCGTTGGAGAAGTGTTGTTGCGGCCCTATGTTCCTTAAGGAATCAAGAGGCATAAGTCAAAGTAAATCAAGGGCTGATGGTGAGAGGTTGATATAAAACCTAAATTTATCCAAATTTATTCACATGGTGTATCAATTTCTTGATATTTTCTGCATTGCCAGTGATTTTAGAAACTACTGAAAAGCACTGAAGGGTTGCCATCAGTTTTATCCGATTTAATGCATTTTTTAGGCTACAAATAGAGTACTCATTCCAATATATGTCAAACAAATAATTGCTTTTGCCCAAAAATAGTTCTTTGTGTACCCTTCTTTCAAGCACGTAGCTTACTCTGGATGGATCTTCTTTGTTCCTCCACTACTTACTCAAAAGAAGCCCCCATTGCAAGTGTTTTTCAGCCCACAGTGCCAGACTGACTATTTCATATGTAGCTGTTTACATCATTTCTACAGCATCCTCAACGTTTTTGGATGGGTCTACCAAATGACTACATCAATGATTTATCAGGAATTAGGAATGAGAATCCATAACCCAACTCCAGCACAATCCTTGTGCAAGAATGCTTCACTATTTACCTGAATTTACCTTGGAGACTGCTCACCGAGAGGATAAAAAGAATTATAGTGCCAGAAAGATAATGATTGTGAAAGGAAAACTTAGTTTTATTGAAAGTTTAAATACATATAGTTTACTGGTCCATATAATGATAACTATGGCATGTGGAAGAACTATTTGTATTGCTTAGATTTATTTTGTTTGCTTTTTTCTCTATTTCAGATCCAATGGTCAAATTACTTGTTGGAGCACTGAATAGCCACGGTTGGTAAGTAGAGCTTCATGTTTTTTACACAACAGATAGATCGACTGATAGACGACCAGCACTTTGTTTTTGGAATGTTACATTTTGTTTTAGATGGTACTCGCCACCTTATTGAAAATTTCACTAAAAACTGAGATATGATCCTAGGGTCTTCATGAAGTCAGTTGATTTTAAATAGAAGTCATACTTTGTGAAATGATGGACTTAGTGGTTATTGAAATAAGGATTTAAATTATAATAGTAAAACTTTTCTTGATTCAATTGCTAATTGTTCCTGTTGACAAAAACAATAATTTGATGCAACTGAGGGTTATCAAGTTAAAGAAAAAGAAAAAAATCCTTGTTTTCTATAAAAGGTGTCACTTGCTGATAGGAAATTGTATTATATTTTATATGTAGTTTTGGAATGAATTTTCATGAATAACCTATAATGGCTTCATAGACGTAGAAAGAGAAGACGTTTAAACAGAACATTTCTTGTGAAGAAGTCATCAATCATCAAAGTCTTTGCAAACTCTCTGCATTGTTTGTTGGGACTGGAAAATGAACATTCTGTGAATCTTCAATAACAGAACCGCACATTAGCAGGCATAATGGTAATTTAGTTAGTCTGGGAAAGACCAGTAGTGATTGAATCAGTAGGCTGCTGTATTCACAACCAGAAGGCCATTGGTTTGAATCCAGGCTATGTTTGTCCTGGCCTTAGTAAACACATTTTTTCCTCTTTCCACCCACATATGAAACAGATAGGCTTCCAGCATATTCTGCTTGGAAAGTAAACTATGACAGGCTTCTGTCTTGGAGATGCTGAAGTAAAATTTGTCCCGTGGCCAGCTGTTGGAGTAATTCTAAGTTTCAGCTCTTTGAGCCATAAACATTTTAAAGGAATTTTAACTTTTCGCCGAAAGTGATGAATGATATAAAGGGTGGTAATCAGGGGAAAAAATTATATTTGTGACTTTTTTTTTCTTTTTTTTTTGTTGAGATTTTCACTTTTTAAACTTTGTTACAATGTTTTTTGTTTATCAACAGTCCATTGAGCACAGAAAGACACATTTCTTGTGAGACATGTCGTGAGAAAGTCAGCGGGGGATTTGATCCCAAAACAATGCAGGTTAGAATATTGTATAAAGTCAGAAACAAATTCAGTTTGTAAAAATGTAGAAAGTATGAATTTATACGAATATATCTGCATGAATGTTGTTGTCAATACAGTATTAGCCACCTAAGTGCGTGGGAGACACCTCAAGGGTGCACTTAGGCGAAGTATGCTCTTACAAGATCCAAAGCAACATGTGGACTATTTTTGATGATCTCCCTTGGATAGCGTAATATTATTGTACCGTGTGGCCAGGTGGTGCACAAGTGATCTGAGTTGGTCCATCTAGATCTAGATCTAGGCTTTATACTATTTAATTTTACAGTCGCGAGCCGATTTCCGTGTTCTGGTGACTAGAGCGTGAACTTATGCGTAGTAGCATGCACTTAGACATGCGATTTACATAGTAAAAAAATTGGTCAAATGACGAAAGCGTGCACTTGACCAGATCATGCTTTTACACAGCGTGCACTTAGGCGGCGACTACTGTATGTACTATATATACATATGTCTGTTATCATGTGAGACATCAC
This sequence comes from Bullina lineata, assembly GCA_039654405.1. Taxonomy (NCBI): domain Eukaryota; kingdom Metazoa; phylum Mollusca; class Gastropoda; family Bullinidae; genus Bullina; species Bullina lineata. The sequence goes on from JBDFRD010276267.1 coordinate 7,663, forward strand.
TGAGGTTACTCTACAAGCACTGCTTAATCTTTTAAAAGGTTTTTGGTTCTCTGAACATCTCTCCGAAGTAGTGATTGGTCTGGCTCAAAGTAATCAAAGTTTAATGTAAACCATTAGTATTTTATGTTCGTATTTTGTGTTTTGAATTACAGATACATGTATATTCATAGACTTTATTACTGTTTTCAATATCGTAGGATTGAAGTTAGGTTTATGTGTACTCTATACTTATGTACTTCTCTTCAGGTGGTGATTTGTCAGAACAATGTGAATAATGAGCGTATTTGCTGTAATGTCCTTGCCCATGAGCTGCTACATGCCTTTGATTACTGCCGTGCAAAGTTGGACTTTGAGAACCTTCGACATTTGGCATGCACAGAGGTAAACTTTTTATGGCATTTTTTTGTTTTTGAAGCATTATGTTTCAGTAGATCTTCCGAAATCATTTCTTGAGAATGCTCTCATTGTCTGAAAATGCAAAGTGAGAAAGGAGAATAAATTGAAAACAACTCATGGTACTTCTCAAAGAAAAAAGAAGAGGAAAAATATTGCTTTTTTTTTTTTTTTTTTAAACAACATGTTTCCTTTCAAACGAATAACTTACACATTGTATGCTCACCCAAATTCAGGCCGAACCTTGTAAAATCACATGAGAATTGTAATGTTAGCAGGGACAAACAAAAAGTCTTAAATTAATGTGACGTCTTCCTTTTCAAAATTTATAAATGACACTATGAACATGATTAACATGAGGTAAATTCAGTCTAATGGTTCTTACTCACTTACCCCTGGCCCCCACCCTTTTTTTTTTCTTTTAAGAATCCCTTCTTTTGAAGTTGAATTGATATATAAATGTATCTGTTGCAGATCAGAGCAGCAAATATGAACCATTGTTTATTCACAACAAGTCTTCTTTCTGGGGATGTTTCATTATTCAATGTAAAAAAAATGCATCAGGTAAGTAAAGAGCATTTGTTCCAGAAATTGTTCTCAATATGACATAGACAAAACATTTATACACTGAACTTCGGATACTATGAGAACTTGCATTCAATGAGCAAAATGAAAAGTCCACTTTTTTCTCTCTGTTTGCCTTTATAGGCCTATTTGTACCTCTGATAAACGACTACCAAAATTTACCAACCTCAGTTATAACAAGGTTATAATCTTGAAATTGGGTCTTCTCGTCCCCATTTGACACTACATGCAGAGAAATAAAATACCCATTGGCTATGAGGCAATTTTTATTTGCTTATTACATGAAAAGGCTGCGTCAAATGTGCAGGCCTAGGTGCTTTGACGCCCACACTCACAATGTGCTTGACAGCTTGCATGGAGAGCGGATAGTACTTAGGGGTCAAGATGGGAGTGCCAATGCTGTCGCAATGCATGTGTACATCTCTAGCCTCAGGGGCCTAGATTTTAGGCTAGGCTTGTTGAGATTGAAAAGAAGGATTGGGGGGGATGCTTTTGTTTACCAATTATTGATCAGGTTAAATTAATTGGCCAGTGAAAACACTGTTTCTACAACCTCGGATTCAACAAGGCCATCAGGCAGGTCCTTGACCTCATTATATCAAAGATTCAGTGCATAAAAAAATCATTTCATTCCTCTGACATCCAGGAAAGTTGAAGTATGGGGCTAAAGGAATCTTAGTCACTTAATCACAAATACGTTTAATTTGATCTGAACACAAATTAATAACAAAAACACTGAAACAGTGGTATTTTATTTGATTTACAAAACCATTATCTTTAGATCCAAAGAAAGATTTATGCCCAGCTTGCTGATTGAAGTATGAACATTTTCTAAGCCTAAGATTTTTTTTAAAAAGGAGGTTTTGCCCTTAGATTTACACCATGTAATATTCTAAATATTGTAAAGCAGTTGTTTTTTTTTCTCCCAGCCTCCTACAACCTGCTCTCATATTATTCATCATGCAGGGCCTGTCAACTGTTCGCTGATTAATTTCACTTTGCTTCTCCAGATATGTGTAAAAAACAAAGCACTGCAGTCAATGCTATTGGTCCGGAATGTCTCTCGCTTCGATGCCATGGTGATTGTGGATGAGGTGTTTGATCGCTGTTATAATGACACAGAGCCCTATGGACGCAGGTGCTTTCTAGACATGAAGCGAGCCAAAAGGGCTTATGAGCATTCCAGAAACTACTATGATTATGATTGATAGTTAGCAGATGCTTAGAATGTATTTTAAGATTCATACGAGTGCAGAGTGTGTTTATGTGGAAATCTAGTATGGGGTACGTTTTGTGTGCAGAGGCAGAATAGATTGATTGTGACGGCTGTGATAGAAATAAAAGAGTGGAAATGAATGCATATAACATGAAAAGTGCTTTCATATTATAATCATACATTTTTATTATACATTTGATGTATTCATTAAGTTTGTTTTGTTCAGTAGTTGACTATGAAGAATTTTGATAGTAATTATAATGTGATGCCACATTTAGATACCTTGCAAATAAAAGAAAAATTTGCTTTGATTACCATTTTTTCTTGTTTCTTTTTTCTATTTTATTTCATATTTGAATTTCTCTCGACAATGCACAAAGTCTCTTCCATTTCATCAGTCTATCAGTATCATCTTGTACCTTTCTTACCTTCAGTCTTTGACTATGACCTCAACAGCAGGTGAAGTTGTGTATGGAAAGTGTGGTGGACGTTCATGGTCTTATGTCATGTACATGCTATTTCTGAAATGACAGCCACCGAGCCAGTGGGTGTGTAAAACCATAACTCAAATGAAGGGATACCATCTTCCACCCATGCCTTTGTAACAAACGGGATCGTACACATTTTCTTAATGAAAAAAAAAAAAAAGAAATCAAATCAACACTTTAAATACGCTGTCCCGCAGCTGTTTATTCAGTATAAAAAAGTACAAAATGGAGTTATTGAAAATTAATACAAAAACACAAATTATGCGCATTGTGGAAGTGCACCCATTATATTCAACAACATCAAAAAGACCAAGTCTTTTCTGCGTCCAGTGATTCTGACATATACAGTTCATTCTCTTAATGTATTTATAATGTAAACACTCATGGTTATATTTTTTTCTTTTTTGAATCTACATGACTTGACTTATGACTTATGCCTCTGTATCCCCGGAGGAACATAGGGCCAAAGCAACACTTTTCCATCGGACTCGGTTT
>JBDFRD010276377.1:0-10838 GCA_039654405.1 Bullina lineata
AGAGAGAGAGAGAGGGGGGGGGGAGGGAGAGAGCTGATTTTGAAAAATCACAAAAGTGTAATATGTAATAATAAAAAGCACTTAGCATTACTTAATATATATAGATCTACTTATATTATGTAAGATATTGTGGTAAAGTGATTTACAAAAGAATGCTGTTTCTATTTTCGTTCAAAACATTTCGCAAATGTATTACCCGGTATGTTACATGCTTACTTCTCCAATAAACATTTCAATAGGAGACAATATCTTAAATGTTTAAAGGCAAACAACAATGTAACTAGCATAGGATGAAGTACAAAGGATTTTCAACAAATGGTGTAAGAAAAGTAATGATTCCTGTGAAGCTTATTCAGATACTTGAACAAAGAGGAATAGAAAAAGCTAATTCACACAAAGAAACAAAATAAGAAGGTTGGCGAGGAAAATGAGTAGGCCTACCGGTACACTTGAAACGAAATCATATGACAAAAAGGTAACACTTTTTAAAATCCCGAAGTTTAGCTACAAATTTGTAAAGAATATTGCGACAAAGAGACTAGCTCTAAGCAGTGAACACAGAATTGAAAAGAGTACCGGTATACTTGAAATTATATACAAATTAATTAAGAAAGCTACAAACTATTTGAAATCATTGGAAATGCCTCACTTCGACTGATTAAGTCCACTAAACTAAAGATTACAGTATGCAACTTGGCACAACTGATGTCTTTTCATTATTATTAAAATGTTCGATATGAAAATACAAGACAACTGAAGTGCCTGAGAGGTAGTGTACTTGACACTGAATTAAGGTTCAAGGTTCATAGCCCTGGGGAATTTATTTTCACAAAGCTAGTTGTTCTGATGAAGGGCCAAGCCTTCCATCACATGACACAGCTATAACTATTATTATCATTGCGTTTATGAGAGGTAAAATTCAAACCCTTGAAAGGAAGATTACAATACATTATAGTCAAACACTCACTTATGTTTGTAAAGTAAGAATGGTTAACACTCTAACCCTCACGTTAACCTGAAGGTAATCCTGGTGACAAATACATGTACCTGCTTGCATTGACACTGTCCATTCTTCCAAAAATTATATAAGTTTACAACGAGAGACAAAGAGATTATTTCAGTGAGAGGTAATCGGCCAGTATTAAAACTTGTTGTTTACTCTTGAATTTTCGTGGAGTATGATGTTATTGCTATTCCAATGGATGCACGATACAATAAATTTCAAATGAAGAAATGCTGTATTGTCCCAAAGGGCTAACAACATTTTCTTCTATGTTGTTAACAAACGGAATTGTGCAATGACATTGAAAATTAAACTTCTAAGACGAGGACGTTTTCCATTTAACAACTATGATTTGGAGAGTGTTTATGCATGCCAATAAAAAAAACAACAACCTGCATTTATAAACAACCGTCACCATTCTTCTAGATGTTCAGAAGTGCACACATTTGTCTGGGACACAGCTGGGTTTTAATCATAATAAAATGTAATATCTATTACCATAGAATTCGGATAAAGTCAACACCTCGAGACCGAAAAAAAAGTGTTGAATTTATCCATTTTCAGGGGACAAAACCCAAAGATAATAAAAACAGATGCGATTGGTTTTTGTCCCTTGTTAGCGAAACCCCGGTGAATTCTAAGCGGTGAAACGGAAGTTGTAAACTTAATGAGTCCCTTCGTTTCACTGTGCGGGCGAAGTGTGGTTGAGTTAAGCCACTAACAGGCTAACGTCTTAATCCATCCATACCGGTGCTGACTTAGAAAACATTTTCCTGGGGAAACAAAATACTATCATTTCATTGGCTAATATTCACTGCACAACCCCTTGACCACTTCAAGCTCTAGTCCCCCCTAGCCTATTCAAAAACTGTTAATTCCCAATTTGTCTACATCTGTTAGGTTTTTGTCTGATTGACAGCCCTGTTTGATTTGAAGAAACATCAAGAACGGTTGATTGGTCTCCTTTGGTCTCAGACACACGGCGAATTGGTGTGAAAAAAGTTTCCCTGATTAGAAGCCACCAGCATTTGATAGGTATCAGGGAAAGACCGATCAGAGATTCCCTCATGTAAACAATTGCTGGACCAGCCGACCAGCGAAGTGAAGTAGCAAAGAGTCTGAACTCGATCTAGATAATATCTAGTTGTGCTGTGCGAGACCAACGGTTGTGGAAAATGCCACGGGGAAGTACATGTACTCTCTCCCTCCCACTTCTCTCTCTCTCTCTCTTTTTCAATGATTTCACCTTTTAATTCGGCCACATGGTGTTGACTTTAGGCAAAAAAAGCGCTGGGGCTGTTGACTTTATCGGAAAAAAAGTTACTTAAACAAAGAAGGAACAAAACGGGACTGCTGTGAGGTGTCGACTTTAAGCGGGAGTTGACTTAAAGCTAGGCGAGTTCTAGCGGATTCCACTGTACCCAGTGTGATTTTGTTCAAAAACTAAACTGCAGTTAAATCCAAAAATAATAAAAATTGAAGGTAAATTTATAAACATACTGCACTGTTAAACTGTTGAACTAAAAAATATATGGCAGCACTTATTTAAACGTGATTTGTAAAAAAGCAATTTCATCAACCAATTATTTTTAGTTATTTATTTGTTATATTGTTATTATCTAAAACTAAAAAAACCCATCATATGGGAGAAGACAACATTATTATAATACAATTTCCTCCCAAACAGTCTTTTTTACAAAGCATAATTATTCCATGTCATGAAAACAAATTTCTACGTTACTATACGCAAAAACAAGAGGAGACATCAGAAAAAGATAAAAATAATCATCAAAAAACTAGAACCCTACAATTAAATTGAACAATATTAACTCTAATAAGTATATTACATGTATCTTATTGTGTATATAGTAAAGTTCTTTTAAGGCCTATGAGGCCCATAGAGCCGGAGCTTATCCCGGTTTCAGTAGCGTGAAGCGGAACAGATGATTTTTACATCATCTCCTAGACAGGACGCTAGTGTGTCGTAATGTGTGTATATACATATACAAAATTTGGAATGCATATATAATTGTAGATATATTTGTTATATATATATATATTTATAATATATTTCATTATATGATGCAACATGATCAACAGAAGTACTGTGATGTATACAATACTTTCTACTACTACAAAGTAAGATATCACAACACAGCCAATAGTAGAAGTCAAACCACTACTTAAGGAAAATCAGTCAAAATGAAAACCAAATTTTCATACAATGACGATTTTCTTTTAGTCTAAATGAAATGAATAAGTTTAAGATAATCATGGTCTCATAATTATCAATGGTTTCTGACAATTTTCATATTTGCAGCAACGCTTTGACCCCAAACTCTTTTCAAATATGAACGGAATATGTACATACTTTAAGAAAAGCTACAACAATTATATTGAAGCTATACATAGTGAAAACAAATATAAAAATGAGTTACTGTTTCAACTGTGAATGAAATGATTCAATTCGTATTTACTTACGATGTTTTTTCAAAACTTTGATACTCTGATTTTGATGAAAATAGAACAAACCCTTTTAAGAAAAGGTTTACATTATATACAATATGTAACTTTGGTTATAAATGTAATGGGCTCAAGCTTTAAAAACATACAGGAATCAGAATGAGACGTTTCATCCTTTCATTACAAAGCAACCCAAGACCAATCCAAAACGTGAGTAATTATTAATTACTGAAGATAGAGCACTGAACACATTAACCCTTTCACTGCCAGCTTCCTATCGCTGAGTCTTAGCAAAAAAATCGTTTTCCTAGTGGAATAGTGAGAAGAACTTGATTAAACAAAAAACTATATCAACATTGTTTTGGGGTCATTTTAGTGTGGAAGAGAATGTTATGTAAATTAATATCAGATTCCAGTGAAGTAACACTGTTAATGTTGACAACTAGCAAATATTGCTGTGTGTCAATCGGTGAATTTGGCAATGAAAGGGTTAGTGCTTTGCAGCTTCTACAATAAAACAAGGAAAATTTACATTCAAAAAGAATTGTTCAACTAATCACATACATGCTGGGTCTATTACAGCATTAATCCTACTGAATAAGATAGAAGTATAAAAACTATGCCCATTGTGACAGATTTTATAATATTTGAGATTACCAAACCAAGCCCATTCTCTTCAACATTTTCAGAGGTAGCGTTATATAGTATTAAATCATGGAATAAAAACTTATCCATGTACATACTAAAAAGAAGATAACAAAATGGCAAGAAGAATATCAAATGACTATTATCTATTTAACTGTAATAATTGAGTTAGGCTGAAAAAAGACTTCTGGAATAGCAAAAGAAAAACAAAAGAGCCATTCTAAGCCTTAAGACATAACGGAAAGAACAAAACCCTGTAGTAAAAAGGAAAATGACCAGGAAAATGTGAATCAAAGTTTCCTGTGTTGTGACAGTCTTTCTTTTTACCATCTACTGCAACCAAGATCAAATAGTTGACAAAACAGTTTAAACTAATAATTCATCATGTAAAAAGAAATGTCAGATTTTCCCTGATTTAGAACAAACACATCTTGTTAGAACCCATCTGTCGTCTCTGTTCCTAAATACAGTAAATGAAATAATGAACACACCTTTGAAAAAATAACACATTTGTAACTGAAAGACAACTTTATAAATCATATTAAAGCTTAAAACCATATTTTCATCAAATAGATTCAATGTCAAAATATGTACGTGTAAAGAGAACCTTTTTGTAGATAACTGAAGAAAAATAAATGTATTTTTGATGACCTTGAAAATATAGACAAAATATGACACTTTCATTTCTTTCAAATGTGAAGAACTTATCTTGTAAAAATATTAATTTGTATTTTTTAACAACTTAAGTCAAGTCATAAAATTCCTAATATTTATTTTGAATTTAAACACCCAAAAAAAAGGAAATATGTAAGTAATGTCAAAGTAGGGGTTAGCATCAGAGTTGAACAACCCTTTATATGTAACTGCCGTTATCACTAGGTTTTATTTGCCTGTAAAGGAAACTACTACTACCTCCAACTACCTGTCACAAAACTTTGTGTGAAATGGTGAAAATATTCAGTTCAAAAGTTACCAAAAATCAAATGGATTCAAGGCTAAGCATTGATCTTTAGAGTACCGGTAAAACACTTCTCATACAATCCATATATGTATCTTAGGCATACTTAAAACTACTCTTTAGCCTCTATAAATCTAAACCTACCCACGGAATCGGAATGTGAATGAAAGGTTGGGGATGCCATGAAATGGCACAAACTGCTACATATGAAACAGTCAGTAGTATTGAGAAGAAGAAGAATATATCCAAATCTGGATGACAACCTACAAAAAGTGACAGTAAACATCCAACAAAAATACTTAACTTGTTTCTGGACTATTATTTTTATTCAAATTTAAAGTATTGAAATCAATTTGCTTCAATACTGTTGATTTCATGTCAAAATAAATTTAAAATCATCTAAAAATTCTCGTTGAAATGCATTTGTACTTTATAAAATTGAAAAGCTACCCGAGATCTATTTTTTTGATTCAAACAAAAACACACAACTCTGTGTTCATCACAGCTTAATACTACATCATAAAAATCAAAGCCTGAAATTGTTATGCCACAAGTAAATGGCGCAAAAAGTTGATATGATTAATTAGTCATTTTTTAAAACTAACTGCTTCGCCACATCTTTGTATTTTGAAGTAAAAAATTGAAGAAAGATATATATAACCGTGAGACAGAAAAATACAACTCTACAAGAAAATATCGGTAAATGGCACGAAAATGTGACGGGACTTTTAAATTAGAAAAAAAAAGCATACTTCTGAACACCTGATGGCACATAACCATTTTCTTCTTCTTCTGTAATAATTTGTAAACATAAAAATATACAATATAGCCCCAAAATATCAAATTATGGGGTTTCAACTCAGAAATAGTTATTTTATATGTCAAAAATATATAAAGAATTGTACAACGAAGCTATTCAATAACAAAACACATCTAAAAGCACAGCAAAATATACACTATTAAATCAGTGTTGTGTATAATACATTGCAAAGTAAACAGTTTCTTCCATTTCAAATTTAACAAAAATCTCCTACCTCTCAGGACTATTTCCTGTTTTGTCACTTTAGAAGCTTTGCTAGCTGCTAGAATACTCAAGAATGACAATTAATTGGCACAGCTATTGTATTAAATAAATACATCATGAAGAATTGAGCACTAACATATCTACCCTCATAATGCTTATTAACAATGTGTCATTCTTAACACAATTCAACAACAACACTACTCAATAAGGCTGAACTAGAGTTGTGTTCTGTCAACAATTCTACTCTAGAATGCTGAAGGATAAGTGAGGGTATCTCACTAACCTGGCCACTTTCCTGACACAAACTACCATGAATAAGATGGAAGTACTTGACCAAACTCATCAAGAGTGAATGGACATTGTTACCAAACGTACATGCTGGCCGGATCATGTTAAAATTCAAGAAAATGGCCTTACGTACAAGCCAATGTAAACTGACATCTAACGGTAAGTGAGAGGCTGACCCCATGCCACATGGCAATAAAGGTAAGTGACCCATGAGCTAGTGGACCACAGAGAAGCTGGCTATGAACAAAGACCAGTGGAGAATTTTTCATTATTGTCTTGCATGCCGTGGAGCATAGGAGGCATTAACTACAGTGAGCAAACAAAATCTACTGTAAACCAAGATTGTATTCGTCGGTATTCATAATTTTCGCATAAAAATTTCAATCAGTTTTACTCCATGTTTATTCAAATCTACACAGCTACAGCTTTGCTCACATTATTTTTTTCTTTCTACATAATCCTTAATGTAAGAAACAACTACCATTAAAAGAAAAATAACTACTTATCAAGACACAAGTGTTTATGATACATGACACAACAATAGGGCACTTAATTCATTGAAAGGAACTCTCAAACTAAAAAGAGTCTCTCACGCCAACAACTTGTGCATATGACGGTGGGGGAGAAGCAAACTTGACTTTGGCTGCTGACACCTGGCTGTAAGGAGGCGGAGTGTCCGGGGATGGATTATGCCCTTGACCACTGTTGCGGACATACCTGAAGGGAGGGGCACTCTGAAAGCGACTGTCCTGTGAATTCAAAAGACACAAAGTGTAAATCTTGAGTCACCTTCTTTGTTAATCAAAGCGACTCCTATTTAGCTTTTCTTTTAAAAATGATATTTATAAAAAAAAAAAAAGAATAATACGGCCTATCAGTGGACGTAAGAAAGATGTCTATTTACAGTGCATTTCATTAATATAATGTTATCCAGATGCCCAGTTAGCTCACATACACACATATTACATTTGCTTAGTATTACTATACAGAGGAACATTGTTGAATGTCATAAGGATAGAGGATAGAAGCAGACACTGAAAAGATACAAATGGATGTTATGTGACTCAATCTGAATTCTCTGGAAATGATAGAAGACTAAAGATCAGCACTAGTTCTTAAGTTTTTAATGAAAAAAAAGTAAGCTTTACTGTGTCTATCTCCTGAAGGGGAGCATAACTGTAGCTGGCAATGAATTGAGATCCGCTGGTCAAATATCTGTATCGCCACAGACATGTGCATGAAGACAGGAGAAAGATGAAGAACAAAAAGCCACACCTGAAATATAATGAAAAAAGAGAAATTTAAAACATTCAATTTAAAAATAATGTTTGATCTTCAGGGACAGAACAGTTTCACATAAAAACATAGTTCTAACCATAATACTGACCAAGGACTACTGAAAAAACTTTCACCTCAGACTGACAGTACTTTTCTTATATCCCCTATTTTGAGATTGTCGAGTTGTGAAGAGAACATACATACCAGAAATACCACAGGTCCCAGACCTTATAAGACTTGCAGCACATGTTCTCCCCACAACAGTATTCTTCATCAGCGCACCTGCAATATTGAATAAACATCACACACACTTCAATGTGTATTTTATCATTTAAGAATGTTTTTTTTCAGCCACATTTTAAAATAATTTTTTAACCTTTTCTGCGATGAATCCTTACATATTTTTGGGATCCAAGCAGAAGCTGTCAAAAAGATAGTAACCATTATTTATCTCCTTTCTCTAGATCTTTTCCCCCAAGGTTTGAACTTTTCTGTTCATGTCATACATACTGGATGATACTGTATGACTTTTGTTTTACAGGAAAATTGAAAATCTAGATCCCTAAGAGCTTTTCCCACAGAGGTCAAAATAATCTGCTCCACTTTATAACTCATTAAATATAAAAATTGAAAATGACTCTTTTTTTTGTAGCTGAATATTTATAATTATAATCTATTTTCCATGAAGGTTTAAAATGAATGCTTAAAGTATCTCAATACTAAAATCCCCTTAATAAGGATGAAAAGCACTCATTATATCAAAATGAATACTTCAAGCATCTCAATTAAAATGTAAAATCCCCTTTTAAAGGGATGAAAAGCACGCTTAACATTTAAACATTATATAATGTATATATATATAATATATATATATATTATGATCTTCCTTTTTTGAAATATAATAAGTGACAAAGTTGAAAGCTTTAACCACAAACATCTATAAAAGGGGACAAAATTGACAACAACTACACTTACTTGTCATTATCACAATAGTATGCTTGGACCTATGGACGAAACAATAAAGGACAATATATGTCATTTTTTACATTTTATCTTCTTTTATCAAGATCTTACACTTGGTGCTAAATAAAGATAAAGGTGATCACAGACGAAGAAACATTCAAAAGTAGTGAAAAAAATAAAATAAATCAGGACCATTTTCCTTCCAGGCCTAAAAGAACTGTTTTATTTTGCATAAAATTCTGACAGCAACTACACTGTGCATGTTGTGACCTTCACGCCATCTTTCCTCTACCCACCCAGATGCGAATTGGGTACAGCATATTCTGCTGGGGAAGTAAACATACGACAAACTAGCGTCCTAACAACTCTCACTTTAATCTTTTGAGAAGTGAAACACATTCTTCTTCTAAAATAGCAGCCTTAAATTGAAAACCCGAACATTTCTCTCCATACTCAACAAAATTAGTAGTTGGAATTGGTAGAGGCTGAATACTTGCCAACTTTCAAACAATTTTAAAGTTGTGCGTCTTTATTTCTAATAATTGAAACAAGTGCAATTGAAACATGCTTTGCTTGTATTTCTGCGCTTAAAATTCTCTCTCAGATGCATCAAATGTTGTGAGCGCTGTCCTGCATCAATCAAGAATGGAAATGAAAGTGACTGTGATAATAAACATTTTTTGGAGAACCATGCACTTTAGATGATGAATCCACAGGTAATGAAAGGGTGGAAGGTCACAGTTAAACCCAGAGTTCTGTCTGAATGCTTCTCTTGGGAGACTGCGCTGGCCCGACCACATTTCAGATTAATTAGCCTAATCAGATAGAGTGACCACTCTCCTGTGTGAAGTGATTTCTCCATAGAATAAGAATATAGATCTAGGTCTAGATTATCTAGATTTACGACAATGACAACAGAAAGAAATTATGATCAACTCTTTAAAAAAGAAATAATTGCATGAAACACAGTAGTAGTCTCGAAAAAGATTGATGATGATGTAATTAATTACTGTCTTCTAGAGTATTATATGCAGGCCTAGATTTTAAATGACCCAAATCTAGATTCTAGTTTTACATCTTAATCAAATTAGTTTTGTTTCATGTAGTATAAACCTTCGTTAGCCTTCTTGGCTGTCTGCTCTGTTTCCAGAGGCCAGAGTAGGCCTAAATAAACGCCTTAACTTCCACTCACCCAACCTCCAACTCAGCTCTGCTCTTGGTTGATCGAAGTTTCACAGCCAATGCACTAGATCTAGATGCCTAGGCTTTATTTAATAAATCTAGAATCTAGATATTTAGCTTTACACAGATCTAGATATGTAGATATCTAGACCCAGAGCTAATTCTGAATTATAAATTAAACAAAACAAACTATCTCACGACTTACAAAAAAAAACAAAAAACCCATCGCTCTCTCACAAGATGTCAACAAACTGTAAACACTTCACTGCAGAGATTCAATACGAAATTTAGGGCTTATTTCAGTGAGACATGAATAGACTGCAATAAATGCAAGAGAAGTAATAAACTGTTCACTTCTTTTGTACTCACATTCGTCGAGAAAAATAAACAAAGAGCTGCTGAAACTGAATACTGAGTCTTCAACCAAACTGTTTTGGCTGCCATTTTGCTGACCTATAAAATATCAGCTGCTTTCGACGGTGCTGTCCTCACACATAAACAAAGAGTTATTCCCCATTCCTCATAGGCCATAGGCACCTTGGCCATAGATAATCTGTCCGATTCCTCATCGATGAGGCTAAGATCTACGTCAGTTAGTTGTGATTTGTTTGGTGTTGACTATTACATGTATTCCTCTTTAAATCATCAGTTTCTTTCTTTCTTTTTTTCTTTTAAATATATTATTTATACCCCCCCCATACACACAAAGGACACAGAGACTCCAGCAGAATTAGACATGATCACCAATACATAGATTCTAGCAATTAATAATGACAGTTTACTTTTTTGCAAGATTCATGCTTGTTTTTTTCAATTATTGTTGTTGTTTTTTCTTTTTTTTTCTTTAAGAAAATGAATCCAACTAGGCCCCACATGTAGGCTACGCAAGCAAACCCTGTAGTAGTAGTAGTATCGTTTGGACTACACTTCTATATCATTTGTGTCAATCCAAGTCTGAAAGTCGTCATCACATCTGTTAACTTGTTCATAGCCTCCTTCCAGTCTTGTCTCTGGGCAATGCAGCACTAGATGGT
>JBDFRD010276599.1:0-10833 GCA_039654405.1 Bullina lineata
GCCTTAGGCCGGGCTGGAATAGTAGCTAGGCCATATCTGATCTAAAGGGGGAGTTTGCCGACCTCTGATCTATGACAACATCTATTATAACAGTATTATCAACTGGTGTTTTCCTTTCACCACTCTTTTATTTTTCCTACTTAAATTAGAGGAAACCATTCTCATTTCTAGTGGTAACTCTTTGTTAGTCTACTTCATGGAACCTTATTAATCATCACACTTCTGAGATAAGGGTAAAATACTTCAACAAGCTCATTTTTCTTCACATGCTTTACCACCGTTGTATTGAAATGCTGAACTACAGAGGTATGGTCATGACAAGAAGTACTGATTACATGATATTCATCATCAAGACTTATGACAAAGGGCAACCCCAATCTCTGACTCAGCACACCGTACAGTATGCAGCAATTAAAGCAGACATGAACTCACACTAGCATTGGGTAATAATATGTCTGATTAAATTACTATGGCATGTACATATTTTTACATTCTAAGTCTTTGAAACATTCTTCAAAAAGCTAAATTAAGTGGATTCATTTATTACAATTACTGTGCATCACACCATGCTCATTCAAAAACTAATTACTGATATGGAGCAGAATGTTAACACGAATTTAAAACCACAATTTGTAGAGCAGAAAATTTCACATCTATGAAGTTGACAAATATAATATGTTGTGATCACTATATGTGAAATTCACATCTATGTCTACTGACTGCAAGAGTCGCAACAAATTGCATGTGACATTTCTTACTGTACCTAAATTAAATTAAACAGCGGGTGTCATGTTGCTGGTAGGAGAGAAAAAAAGATTTTGTAAATAAAAAGTTTGGGACAAAGAAAGAAGTTTCCATTCAAATTTACGCCAGATATGTAAAAATAATAAACACTAAAAGATTATGATATTTATCTCCAGGAAACAGAGGGGGAAAAAAGCAGTATTCACATGCTTACAGACTTGACTCATCATTACATAGTCTAAAAAGTGGAGATACTTACCTTGACTGACTTAAAGAATGAGAACTTGCCTATTTTATAACTGGTTCAAAAATATAAGATTTATTAGCAATGATTTACTCCAAATATTGAAAGTCACTTCACTGCAGCTAGAGATTTGGGATAAATAACAAGACAAAAAACAACCGAGGAACACATTTGTCACAAAATTATTTCCAGTGATTCGGTTCAAAATTGAATACACACTAAAACTAATTGATATTAGGTCTAGCTCAAGCTAATTTCAAAAGGTTAAACCTTTATTTTTGTTATTTTAAAATTATGCCTAAAGCAAAGAGAAATGCCTGCAAACATTTGCTTCCCACTAAAAAAGAATCTTATTTTGAAGATTTCCCTTAAAGTCAAGGGAAAATAATAAACCTATAATAATACTCCTTACCTCTTCCCACCTTCCAGCTCTCATCATGTAGAGGGCTGCACACGGGTCTGATTTTGACAAAACATCTTTATTCAAAAGATTTTTGCACTCTATGCGAATTTCCACTCTTGATTTGAAATCATCAGTACCAGCACGAATCACTCTGTCTCCTTGAGAAGCTGCTGAGATTCCAAAATATCATTTGAAAATGGCATTCTTTTTACTATTTTTTCAGCCACAGACAACACTTAATAAATGTTTGTTAATACAAAATTGCAATTCCAGTCAAAAGAAAGGAATATACTCATATAATAGAATATACTATAATAATATATGTCATTAATCCAATGAAAAGCAGTTTCAGAGAATATCACAACTTTTACTTTTTACAACGACACTTATATCAATCTTAACTAGAACTAGACTTGCAAAAACAAAAATGTATCTGCTATAAATAAAAAACGCTTATGAGAATTGCTCTTGGCAAAATAAGAATCATGCAAGAATTAGCAAACTTGTATACAGACTAAAACTGGTAAAGTTAAAAACGTTTTATATGAAATAATTATAACACTTAGAACACAAAGAACAAAAATAGTTCACTGAATCAAGAACACAAAAAAATTATTGTGCAGTCTAGAATATATACAAGTATCTACAATTAGATTTGCTTTTACTAAAACAGTAGTCAATTATTGTATTTCTTATAATGCAAGATTCATCACATTGATTTTCAGATAATTTCTAATTATGTTGAAATTTAAAATCGAAAGAAAGGAAATGATAAGTAATATTCTTGTAGGTTTCATTTGGATATCAATTATACAAGTCAGCAGTTCTTTTAGTCTACAGTTCTTTGAATATTTATTCTACTCACACACACACAGACAACTAAACAAGCAAGCATAGAGACAAGCACAGCATAATTAGAGACAACAACCTGTTGGAGCTGCATGTCTCTGCGGGGAAGCACCTCTTGTAGAAAGCTGGTGTGGCTGTCCAGAACCTTGAAAGGGTACTTGAGTATGAGGATGATGAACAGGGGAATGCGATGCTTGTTGTTGATGACCAGGATACGGTGCTTGACCTTGACCTGGATATGGAACCTGACCTTGAGTATATGGTGCCTGGCCTTGACCAGGATGTGGTGCTTGACCTTGACCTGAATGCGGACCTTGTCCAGGGTAAGGTGCTTGACCAGAATGTGGAACCTGACCTTGACCAGGATATGGTGCTTGACCTTGACCTGAATGTGGACCTTGTCCCGGGTAAGGTGCTTGACCAGAATGTGGAACCGGACCTTGACCAGGATATGGTGCTTGACCTTGACCTGAATGTGGACCTTGTCCAGGGTAAGGTGCTTGACCAGAATGTGGAACCTGCCCTTGACCAGGATATGGTGCTTGACCTTGACCTGAATGTGGACCTTGACCAGGGTAAGGTGCTTGACCAGAATGCGGAACCTGACCTTGACCAGGATACGGACTCTGACCTTGACCTGGATAAGGAGCCTGGCCATGGCTTTGTTGATTAGGATGAATATTTTGTGCCTGACCATGACTTGGATATGGGGCTGAACTTTGGCCTGAATATGGGTTTTGACTTTGTCCAGGATATGAGCCTTGATTTTGGGCCTGACCAGGGTAAGGGGATTGGCCTTGAGCAGGATATGGGGTATGGCCTTGAGGATTATGATGTGGAGAGCTTTGGCCAGGATAAGGCGGTTGGTTTTGACCTTGCATGTTAGAGCCTTGTTGAGGATAGGGTGTACGACCTTGACCTGGTCCTGTTGTTGGTCTGGGTGGTGCCCGTGGCTTGCTTGGAGCTTGTGCTGGATAATGTTTTTATGCAACAGAATTTCAAATTATCTACATACTGAAAACATTCATTAAAATAAAATAAAATAACAACAGCAAAAAAAAAAAAAAAAAGATCTTACAAATTAAAAGACAAAATTACATTTTCTATTACAGAAACTCAAGTTGCTACAAAAATCTATAAAATAATTTATACCCATATAAAAATGGCAAAACCTAAAAATATAAATAATGATGCATTCTATATTTCTAGGTTCCCTTGCTAACATAAAATTGATGTATTCGAAATAAAGAGCTCACAAGAGCTAACTTAAAGCAAAAAAAAATCATCGACTATTTTTAACAAAATTTTAAAAAAAGGTCACGCAGTTACCTGATGTCATCTCAGGTTGTTGCAGTTGTGGGAGAGCATCAGAGGTTGGGTAAGGAGCTGTTCCCATTGGGGCACCTAATGTTGTGTCAAATGGAGTATGAAACAAAAATACATCACTGATTTCTGACAATAATCATGATATATATTTTATATATATATATATATATTTCTTGTCAATATTTTTATTTTATCTTCATTTGTGAGAATGTACTGTTTGGAAGCGCACTTAAAAAAATGCTCCCACCTTTTTATCTCATATATAACTCGTACTTTACAGCAAGTTGGAGTTTTTGCCTCTTTTCCTTGAGAATATTATATTACCTGCTTCTTGGGGATGATTCTGAAGCTGAGGAAAAGCATCCTGCACAGGATAAGGAGCTGATCCTTGAGGATAGGGAGGACCATCGGTGGAAGGCTGAGACATCTTTCTAACTTTTCAACTTGACTTTTTCTCTTAGTGCTCAGGTCTGTCAATGATGTAATAAGAATAGATTGGACATAACCACTCACAAGCTGAGTATCTTACTGCGTTGGAAGATTAACACAAAAGTAGAGGACAAGAGAAGATGTAGTCCTTATATTGCACTTTCTGCTGAGAGTGCACATTTCCATTCCCATGAAAATACAATTTTTAAAGAAGAAGAGGGTATTTGGCTTACTCTTGTGTGTGCAATACGTCCATTTATCCATTACATTTTCATTAAAATTGAGGACAAGATCTTGTTGATATTATTAATCCTGAATCTGTACCAAAAAAACAGTTAACTTACTGAGTAACAACTTTTTTCAAATTGAATGCCTGAGACTGAGATGTTCTTTTTAAACTTTGTATTGTTTAATATTCATTAGCTATTTTAAGGCTGTCAACATATATACAACAATTTATAGAAAAAGAATTTGATTGCCATTTTCTCTGTTTGAGTTCACTAATTTTAACGAATAAATTATGTCGCAAAGAAAAACAGATTTCTTTAGTGTTGCCATAATTTTGTGGTTATATTTTATGGGAAAGCACAAATATATAGGTAAAGAAATACATGGTTTTCCTGTGTCTATGAAAATAATTCTAATAAACATTAGTTCAACATCTTGTATCGAATTTTTCAACTTAACAATAGGAATCAAAAAAAAATTAAAATTAAAATTTTTGTCCCTTTCAGAAAGATGATTTAAATGTTCACAGAAATCAAGAAAATGAATCTGATTATAACGCAAGGTTTTTGGAACATTAGAAAACTTCAAAACTCTATGAACTTTATATTTGAGATTATAATTACCTAAAATTTACTTGTTTGTTAAGCTGAGATGATGAAATAAGTTTAAATTTTAAAAATTTTTTTAATCTTTCAATATACTTTTTAGTTTCTAGGGGTCAGTGTTGGTAGTAACTGATAGTACAACAAAAGACCATAGTATGTATTTTTTAACCAAGCTATTTTTCTAAGAACAGAAGGCTTTAACTTCATCTTGGTACAAATCTTGTCATTACAAAACAATGTACAGTGGTCAGCCCCCCATTCTCGTGAAACAGAATTTTTTCTATATAATTCATCCGTGTAAGAGCCCATTTTTAACTATAAAATCCACCTAAGAACACGGTTTTCTTACCCGATAGATTTTTTTTAAAGCAGTCGCTGCATAAACCGCCAGAAACACTGTCAGTCGCCCTGCTTTTGTTCTAGGGTTAGGCCGTAGCCATGGTGGAAAGCAAAGCCCTGTCCTCTCTGTCCCCTTCCCTCCCCCACCCCTGTTTTGTTCCCCAAGGCCTTTTGCATTGACACGTTCGGCCTATCCGCTGTCATCGCTTGAAACATGCCCATCCAGGTCCATCCCCTACCTGCGTCATAATTGGCTAGATTCACGCTTAGTTGTTATGTCCCATCCGACCGACACCTTCAGCATCCCCCCGCCTCCGTCTTGATAGTCTCGCGTAACCCCCACAACCCAGTCTCACCCCTACTCAGCCGCCCGTACTTCACATCATGAAACGTTGTTCTTTGTTTTGATCTACGTCATGGAAGCAGCGTCTCAGCGAGGGATTAGAACCAAGATGAGTCTTTGAGTTAGGTTTCATGGAAAGGAGCCACCAGCGTCTTGCATTGTTTTACGTAATAGCCTACAGACAGGATAGTCTGACAGGCAATAAGCATGATTTTGATTGGTGTTTAAAATTTAAGTAAGCCAATCACAGATTGACTTTGGTCAGTGATGACCCCCCACCCCCAGTCTGAGTTGTGTTGTTGAATTGCAAACATCACTTTTCTCTGAAATCTGTCTAACAGCCCACTCCGGCTAAGAGCACGGTCATTTTGTCTCCCGAGGGGCGGCTTCTTTAGTGGAGACCACTGTACAAAATTCCAAAGCTTTTCAACACAGCTGCTCAACCACATGGAAAGCTATGAGGGAAAAAAATCTCTCCAGTTGATTTTGACGCTCAACTTATTAACTGACATTGTCATTTCTACAAAGTGGTTCGGACAGAATTTGATTTTTTTTTTTAATTTAGTCCTGAGGTAACATTTTTCACAGAATGGTCTTTCAATAAATAATACACTAGATTGGTAGCTTTTTATGGAAGCACAATTAAGACGTTTTTTCAGTGTATCCCCCACCCCCCCTTTTTTTTCAGACCTTTCAGTATAGATCTATAGTCTGTGTCACTTCGATTCGGACCTAATAAATTGTGTTTACATACAACAATTGGGCATGAAATGCTCCGGAAACTATCGCAACGCAAGTATTTTGCCTGGTCATTTTGAAACATACTACTCACGGAGTCTAAAATGTAAACGTGACTTCGTAGATGTACTAAAAGGAATTTCGAATCGTCCCGCGCGTGTTTATTCTTCTTAAATTATCGCTATCAAATTTTATTCATTGAAAACAAAAAAAAATACGACTTCACATTGTGCCTGTCTTTTATTGTATGCAGTCTTTATGAATGATATCAGAACAATAACATTGGTTCTGAAGGTTACCGTCATAATTGTCAGGTCTTATATGATTTTTTAAAATATTTTTTTTCTTTTCAGATTTACACAATGCCATCAATGTGACAGAATAGAAAATAATTATATTTGTCCGTGAACTTCGTTCAAGTCAAGTCGGTCAAGAAGACAATTATTCTACTGAACAGACACTTTTCCAAATCATCATGGCCACTGCTGCTGTTCAACCCAAGCCAAGACTCCGTAGTACATCCAATGGTTCCATTAAAGAGAGATCTACCTTTGAAACTCTGCATCATATGATGGGATTTTCAAAGATACGAGCGTAAGTCAGCTATCTACACTCAATTTGAAATATATTCTGTGTTGAAGTAGCACAAACTCCCTGTAGGACAAAATACAAACGACTAAATCAAATATTTCTTAAATACAGTGCTCAGTTAACAAAACATAATGTGTCATTTACGATGAAAAAAAAAGAAACAAATCATTTTCTTTGCATAACTGTGTTACTTGGATCAGTGATTCCCAACCTTTGTTGCGCCGCATGGACAGGTTTCATGTCAGACAATATTTTAACGAACCAGCCTTTAAGGTGTGGCGGATAAATACCGGTACAACAAAATGAAATGATATGACTGGCATTTTCTTGTGAAAAAGGGTCTTTGTTATAAAATAGCCTGTACAGTTGTGGAGAGAAATAGAAGTGCCGGCTCACAAGCTAAAGAAAATCTCCATCTCTACTTTACTATGTATTAGTTATGTATTCTTTCTGTACGGCTGGGTACCAATTGACCCACAGAATGGTATCAATATGCGGCCCGGGGGTTGGGGACCACTGACTTACGTCGTTCAAATATTTGTTTTGACGCACACTTAAAAGTTGTTAAAATTCATGTAAAAGTCTATTATATATGTATTATAATTGCAAACAAGTTAGTAATATTCTGATGTCTTTGTTTTGCTTTCTCTATTAGGCTTATTATGAAATACTTACTGTGGTTTAAGCTGAAGTTTATTTTTTTCCCCATTATTTGCAACCCAGTCCTGCAAAGTATTATAATTGTAAGTTAGACAATTCCAATCCCCTTTCCTAACCCTATCCTTCTTCCTGTCAGTGGTATCAAGTTTCATTATTATACAGAGAATAACATAACATTGTAGTTCCCTTGCTTTTAATACCGTTAGATTTTTTTCGGAATATTATTTTTTTTTTTCATCGTGTATTTCTTTTCCTCAGAGAAAAAGCAATCGCAGCCACTGGAAACAAAGGAGTACATGCTGCCTCTGAATGGTAAGAATACATTATTTTTTACCTAGGTTGCCAGAAGTCTGTGCCCCAAAACTCTCCAATTTTGTCATCATTTAATGAACATAATTTGTCAAGTAAGTCAGCCTTGAAAATTAATGATTTAGAAACGCTTATAAATTCTGGGTAATGAGGTTAGATGCAACATATCAATGTGAATAATACAGCCATACATACTTTGCAGGCATAATAATTGAGCTCAGAATGTCTCATACACAATTACATAGTGTATGCATCATCATAATTATGAATGAAAACTTTTTTGTCAATGATTAGACACAGTAGTGTCCTGGTTAAAATGTGTTGACACAGGTATTTTTTTTTTACCTTTTCAAGTTATCATGTCATTCATGTTTGAAATGCTGAATAACTTGGATTCATGAATTATCATCCCTTGAAGATTGTCGTTTATAACCATGACGACAAACGCGGTTCTGGCACAGCCTCCACAAGGAGAGAAATAGGAATTCAATTTTCATTAAAAAAAAAGGGTCAAGGACAAAGAGGTTTTCATTAAGTATTTCATTCACGATTGAAAAAAAAAGGAAATATGTGAAAGGGAATAACACTGCACTTGAGGGCATTGTTTTTATAAGATGGCATGTTGCTGGAGTAGACAATTTTTTGAAGTCTGTTCTTTGAAAAACAAGCGAAGAATAATACACAAAAATGCTCAGGATCTTCCCCCAGACGTTCTTATAAAGAGGAAACCAAACTTGCCAATTTCTAAATCATCAACAAAGAGATACAAAAGCTGAATTTTTATAAAATAATGAAATTTAATGTGCTTTCTGTCCTTATTAGCTATTTCATGTATCATTCTGCACCAGGCTGCTCAATCATATGAATGACCCTGCTCTGGACACTGTGGAGCCGAGAGAGTATATTATTTACCTGTGCCCAGGTGGAGCTTTTTTAGAACATTTGGAGCAGCTGTGGGAGGATTCTTTCCAGGTGTGCGGATGGAACTCAGCTCATATATATCATCCTCACGTTACTCTGGGGCCCTATTTCAAGGTTTGTGGGGTTTGTCTGTGCAATCATTGTGATAGCATTTTCTGTTAATGTGTCTGTCAATTGGGTTTAAAATTGGCACAAAGATATGTTTGTATTTAAATTTGACACAAGGGTACCCTTTTTGTAAAGTTATTCTGAAACTTAAGCTGTTTGTATTGCTCTCATTGTTGCCTGTGTGATAATCTATGCACATCAACTCCTTTTTTTTTTACTATCTATGAGCCTATTTTATGAATTGCAAACCTCCCCCCTCCGTTTCTTTGTCTTTGGAAGTTTCCAATTGGTCATTAGATTATTGTTTGTCCAAATTCTGATGCATATGATTTAATGGGATGGAATGACAGGCACAATTAGGCCTAAGCTAGTGGGTAGTGATTTTAGATTTCATTCAACACCTTGGCTAGGTGGGCAAAAAGGGGGAGAGGGAGTCATGAAGGCAAAGTTAAATTGGAATAATGCTGTCTTTCACGCACCAGTGACTTTTACTACAGCCTCACAGAGGTACTGGATGAGAGGTTGACTTGGTTGGGGTGGTTCGCAAGGTAGGCCCATAAATTTCCGCAAGCTATAGTATACAGAGTGACATTACGTTTGCAAACACCACTAGATCTTTATACCCAGTTTATGACTAAACTAAACTGCTCTACGATTTGGGTGTTTTGCTGGCCTTGAAGAAATAAATTGAAACAGGAAAGTTCCCTATTGAATGGCCAGCCGGCAGATTTTGTTTAGGGACTCAGTGAAAAGCTTAAAAAAATGCCTGAAAGAAAGTTAAGGGAAAAGATTGGGATGACAACTTTTGTTCGGGGAATCCATGAGTTTTATGCGTTACACGTCAAAAAGTTACTTTTATTATAGTATGATACATACAATATTATTGTGACCTCATTCCTCTAATCAGCACAAAAGGCACATTGGCCTGTTTTGAGATACAGGTCTCTAAACTGAATTGACTTTTCAAAACTAAGACTCTGATACATCCTTTCTTAAACTCATATTATCTTGAAGAAGGTAAATTTGGTCCCCTTAAATTTAGTACTATATTAATTATAATGCAAATTTAGACTTTTCTACTAGCATGTACATGCATATGAGATTACTTTTCCAATTAAAAGTATTGTGCCATTAAAAGTTATCAAAATCAGATGAATAATAACATAGCTTTTCTCTATATTTACTGATATATTAATTATAATTTATTGCTGTTGGAATAATTACTTATAAAAATGTATTATGAAGAAAAAGAATTACACCTTTATTAAAAACTCCCTATTTATTTTAAAACACTTTTCCCAATCTAAGCTGGCTCAATTTTTATGATTTTTTTCAGATAGCTGATGATAAGGTAGATGTCATAGATAGTGTGATCCGCACCATGTCTGCGGAGATTGCAGAATGGCCTCATCTTGGACCCATTAGCCTCGATCTGTTTACTCAGAACAACAACTTCATTGGGTTCTTCTTGCAAAACCCCCATCACCAATATTTTGAAGAGCTTCTTATCCGCACACAACAGGAGTTTCTCAAGCATGGTGAGACCACTACAAGGGGATTATAAGTTTTCTTACTCTGCTCCAAATTCACCATGGTTTTTTTTTTCTAAAATTTTCGGATTTGATGATACCATGGTTGCATGGTTTGCATAAACTAAAATGAACCGAAACTCTATCGGTTCAAAACCCAAGTGAAGTCTTGTTTATTGAGGTGATTCTCCAATCTTTATTGTCTTGTTAGGGCAACAAACTAGCCTGTCACCCCAGTAATCAAGAAAGGATTTACAGACTTTCAATACTCTAACGGCACATTTTTGTAAATTTTGTATTCAATTGGAAATAACTATGTGCATCACTTATATTCTGCTGGGGAAGTGAACCTACGACAGACTAGCGTCCTGTATAGGAGATGAAGTAAAAATCATCTGTTCCGCTTCACACTACCGAAACCGGGATAAGCTCCGGCTCAATGGGCCTCATTGGCCTTGAAGGAACTT
>JBDFRD010276710.1:0-10832 GCA_039654405.1 Bullina lineata
AGAAGAAGAAGAAGAAGAAGAAGAAGAAGAAGAAGAAGAAGAAGAAGAAGAAGAAGAAGAAGAAGAAGAAGAAGTTTCCTTGTCCTTTCACACAACACTGCAGGACTATCGTGCGGCATGTTGCACACCCAATAGTTTGGCACTGTGAGCATTGCAATGTGAAAAGGTACGTAGACACTGGGCAAACTGTTTTTGATCTGAGATTATAATCTGTTCTTTTGTTTTTGATCTGAGATTCTAATCTGTTCATTATATGCTGTCAGATTTTTTGAGGTAATTAAATTTAACCGGGGTCGTGGAAACGAAATTGAATTTTCTTTCAAGCGATTCACCTAACTAATGTAGGAGAACAGAAACACATTCCCTGGAAGGTAATTAACTTAAATAATAAATTATCAGAGGCTGGATGGGTTTTTTTTCGGGGGTGATTAACGTAACGATGTTGCAAAGCGGAACAGGAGCTCGCTTTGAGGTAATTACGTTAATTTATGTCGATGTTGGCCTTGCATGATCGAGCCTTAACAATCGTAGTGGCACAGCAGGTCGAATATTTTTTGCTTTTACGAACCCACAGCGGGACTAGGCGAGAATGTAGACACACTGACAGGAACGTGCTAAAACGTGCGTAAGAGAAGACAGATGACGAGGTAAATGCTTACTTAGGCCTTGGTCTCTAGGCTACCCCAATCTCCAGCCAAATTCTATTCTCTCTCTGTGTGTCTCTATCTTTCTTTCTTTCTCTCTTTCTCTCTCTCTATTTCTTTCTCTCTCCTTTCCTCTTTCTCTCGCTCTGCTACACACACACATACTTATACACACATAGCCGCCCCCCAAAAAAAACAAACAAACAAAACAAAACAAAACAAAACAAAAAAACAACAACAACAACAAAAAACAAATAAACAAACAAACAAAAAACACACCCATACACACCAAAATGCATACATCGCTTTAATTGTCTCCATTGCTTTAGTCGTGAAGTCTCTTTCTCTCTTTCTCTCTCTCTGTCTCTTTCACTCACCCTCTCTCTTACATACACGCACGCACACACATAGCTATACACACATCGCCACACATACAAACACCAAAAATGCCCACATCGCTTTCATCATCTCCACAGTTTGTTGTGCAGTGCACACAAACTGCTGATCTTCCTTACTCCGTTAATGAGTGAAATTCTTGTAGCCTGATTGACATTCTTGCTACCTGATTGAAATAATTTGGAGATGAAATCTGACTGAGCTTAATCTCCTTCTAATGTTACTAGGCCGAGTATGGCACGGGAGAACTTCCTTTGTAGTTGATACGTCAAGCTTGGATTTAGCTTTTGAGTTTGAGTTTGAATTGATATTCCCACGCACTCTGTGATGCCATTTCAGGAGAAAGTGATTCGAAAGACTTAAACGAGATGCACCAAAAATAACGCAACGGAACCAACACGACATTTCTGTCTTTTAGATAGGGCGAACACAGAGTACAATGTAGAGAAGAAGAAAGGCATTATAAAGTATAGAAGAGCAAACTATACAGGAGCAAAACAATACAAGGCAATAATATTATGAAGAAGAAGAAGTACGTATTATAATTACTTTATCACTGTTTCACTTTACGTTGGTTACCAGTTTTTCTTACTTCTTCGTAATCTTTTCTTCTTTTAATTCTATGCAGATATTCTTTATCTTTTCTTTATGTAGCCTTTCTACAATCTTCTCCCTTTCGTTCCTGCACCGTTTTTCTCTTTTCGTCATATTCTTTTATTCCTCTGCTCTCATATTTTCACTCCGTTCAGCCATTTTTCTCTGTCTTGTTCTTTTGTGTAATCACCCCATAAAGCAGAAACTTGCTTGCTCAGGTTATTTATCGTTTGTTTTCCAGTCCTATTTCTGTCAGGTCTGATATCGCCAGTGGAGTGTCTTGCACTCGGTTAGTGGGTACAGGTGGGGTGGCATCCTTTCTCCTTGTCTGCAGAGGGATGCGTCCTGAGCTGTTTGTGATGGCGACTGTCTCCGGCTGGGTACTTTGGAGGGTACACGTGTTGCCCACGTGTGGCGCGGTGGCAGAATGGTTAGAGCGTTGGTTTCCTAATGTAAGGGTCCAGAGTTCGAATCCGGGAGGTAACCGTGTGGTGTCCTTAAAGACACTTTACACCATTTTCCTCTCCCCACCCTGGTGCGAATTTGGTACCGGCATATTCTGCTGGGAAAATAAGCCCACGACAGACTAGCGTCCTGTCTAGATGATTTTAAAAAATCATCTGTTCCGCTTCACACTACCGAAACCGGGATACACTTCGGCTCTATGGGCCTCATGGGCCTTGAAGGAACTTTACTACTTCTTTTTTACTATGTGTCGTCCACATCTATCTCTTCCAGCCGGTAATGGACGTTACTTTGTTCTTATTTGCGTTGTTGCCGCAGTCCCCTGGTGCTCTCACAAGGGTTTTCACTAGAAAACCCGAGGAAAACAACTCCTCTAAAGGCAGAAATGTTTCAGTTTCTTTGTGACAGCCTTGTTTCTCCTGTGACTAATGCTTTCACCTTTTCACCTTCCCTGCAGCATTTACATATTTTATGATTTTTACTTCATGGGGAAGCAGGCTTAGTCCCCGAGCGGGACCACCAGTGAGTGAAAAATATGCTGCTTTATATACGAAATGAATTAATTGGAAAAGGACAGGAACCCGGGCCGGGCTCTCGGCTCAGAGCCAAGCACATTAGTACTGAGCAATCAATCTATTCGGGTCACAGATAGTTAATGATTTACTTCGATTTATAATTACGCCGGGAATACTGAGCTTCAGCTTCTGTCGACTTCTACGGACATTGCAATTATTTTTGACTCTGATAGATTATTGCTCCATGTTACTGTTTTACGACTGAGACCGATGACGGTCATCGAAAAGATACATGTATCACGACTATATCAGTCACTCACTGTTATATCTCGTATCCTCAGATGACGTTAGGTGGTGCGGTGGCCGAACGGTTAGAGCACTGGACTCCTAATCCAAGGGTCCAGGGTCCGAATCCGGGAGGTGACAGTTTTGTGTCCTTGAGAAAGACACTTAACGCCATTTTTTCCTGAACCCATCCAGGTGGCAATTGGGTACCGTCATATTCTGCTGGGGAAGTTAACCTACGACAGATTAGCGTTCTGTCTAGGAGATGAAGTAAAAATCATCTGTTCCGCTTCACGCTACCGAAACCGGGATAAGCTCCAGCTCTATGGGCCTCATTGCCTTGAAGGAACTTTACTTACTTTACAATTTCAAGTTGGGCTTCATGGTCAGTTCATTTCAACTCCTGTCGTTTAACTGTGGCCAGCACGGATCAATAAATTATCATCATTCTCTTCATATTCTCGATGTTTTTGTACTCTTACTTGTAGGTGTTGATGAATCTCCTCTCCAACTCTTCTAAGAGTTTCTATGACTCGCACCTGTAGAGGTAAAATATGGCTCCACTTCGGTGGTCGAGGATCAGTTTGGAGAAACTTTTCCACGGTTTTTGCAGGTTTGTTCATGGTTGCCATGACCTGTCTGGGAACGGCAGGTAGGGCTGTCACAGGTAAACGAGATTGTACATGCGATTGCACAGCCTCACTATTCTTTCTTCTTCTTGTCTTGTCTGTTAGGTAGGGTCTTCGCTCTTTTTCATATTATAGAGCGAATTGCGTTTTCAAGGTGAGTTGTTTGGCTTGTAGAGTTGACTGTATCCTAACTACTTTAAATCTGTATACGTTTTAACGCCCGACTGTGAATCCAAAATGGTAGCGTGGTGGCCGAATGGTTAAAGCGTTGGACTCCTAATCCAAGGATCCAGGGTTCGAATCCGGGAGATGACAGTGTTGTGTCCTTGGGAAAGACACTTGCACCATTTTCCTCTCCCCACCCAGATGCGAATTGGGTACCGGCATATACTGCCGGGGAAGTAAATCTACGACAGTCTAGCATCCTATCTTGGAGATGACGTAAAAATCATCTGTTCCGCTTCACGCTACAGAAACTGGGATAAGTTCCGGCTCTATTGGCCCTTATTGGCCTTGAAGGAATCCAAGATGGGGAAGGTCAGACTGACTTTTGTAGACTTCCCTAATGATCACTCCATCGGAATAACTCTTGGTGTGGTAAGCTTGCAGAATCCAGTCTATCTTTTTCTTCGTTTTGGCTCAGCTCTTTCAGTGCCAAATTCGCCGATCGACGAAAAGCAATGTTTGCTAAATGCCACCATTAATAGCGTTACTACACTGGATCCCAATTCCAGTCTTACTAATAATTAATATACCACCCACGTCTTTCCGCACATGTTTTTTTTTAATCAAGTTCTTCTCACTATTCCATTTAAAAAATGAGGGTTTTTTTTTTTTTTTTGATGATTCAACTCCAGATAGTTGGCAGTGAAAGGGTTAGGGCTGACAGCTGTCAGGACATCCTGCAATCTAACTCCACGGTGTCTGTCTCAACTTCCAGACACGCTCAGCGAGTGTTGATCTAACCTGAAGCGTTTGCATGTCGCGTCTGTAGACTTGTTATCTAAGACTTTAAAAAAAACACACACAAAAAACCAAGAAATAAAAGAAAAAAACTGAACAATGCATCGAAGAACGCATCAGGGGCCATACACCTTCGTTCGCGTTCTAAAAACGTTTCACTCGAGCGATGAATTCGTCTGACTCTGAAACGTGTTAAGGGGGAGCGAGAAGGGGGTACCGAAAATAAATTCTTCACCCCAAAAACCACCTGCTCTCAGACAGGTTTAGTGATAGTCCCCTTCCGCATTCCTCCCCACCTTCGCTATCCCCCCCCCCTCTCCTGCGTATCTACCCCTGCCATACCTCGAAGGTGATTGGAGAACAGACCGTGAAACAAACAAACCAATAGAACAAAGAGATCAAAAGGGCGCGTTTTGCGCCAATAAATTTGACGGGACCAAGCTCTTGTTTTCTACGTAGTTAGTTTATTTTTCCCTGGGGTAAGGTGTGTATGTGTGTGTGTGAGAGAAGGAGGGGGAGTAGGACAGCGGTAGCGTTGGAGAAAAATCCACCCTGGCTCCTGATTTCCCATCCAGCGAATATAGAAAACGCGTACAGCATTGGTCATGCAATGGTGGCGTAGTGGTCGAATGGTTAGAGCGTTGGACTCCTAATCCAAGGGTCCGGGGTTGGAATCCGGGAGGTGACCGTGTTGGGTCCTTGGTAAACACAATTTACACCATTTTTCCTCTCCCCACCCAGGTGCGAATTGGGTACCGGCATATTCAGCTCGGGAAGTAAACCTACGACAGACTAGCGCCCTGTCTAGAGACGATCTAAAAATCATCTGTTCCGCTTCACACTACCGAAACCGGGATAAGTTCCGGCTTTATGGGCCTCATTGGCTTTGAAGGAATTTTTTAAAAACCATTGATCTTGCAAGGCGGCCGATGCTTGTATGACAGCCACAAGCATGTCTGGAGGTCAAAGAGCAATGAGCTGAAGTGGAGGAGTAAGCTAAGTTCACCTCCGCCAGCGTCTTCAGATGCAAACTAGCAAACACAAACAAATGAAAGTAAACCCGTAAAAATAACAGAGACAAACCAACGTTTACATTACTGTTGTTTAGTTTCTGTATATTTTTACAAGATAGCTTCATTTTGTTCTTTGCTACTTTGCATTTTTCAGCTTCCCTGCAGCTTTCATTCACTTTTTTTTTTGCTTTTAGCGTCTTCAAATGCACCTCAGGCTTTTTTTCACCTTGTCCAGGATTGCTACGACTGTTGGAAAGGAGCAAACAACCAAATGAAGCTAACCCGTAAAAATACACAAAAACAAACCAACGCTACTGTCTTTGAAGGGCAAAACAAAACTGAAGCCCAAGCCGCATTTTAACTGGATAGCTTTATTTGGCTGTGTTTGCTTCTTTGCTTTTTTTTTTTTAGCTTCCTGCAGCTTTCATTCGCTTTTTTGCATGTATATGACTATTGGAAGTAAACAGAACCTGCTCTGCAGACTGTCTTCAGACTAGACGTCTTCTAAGTAGGTACGTGTCACGTGACCTGATGACCTACTGACCTTCCCAAGAGGGCGGATCTAAAACTCACGTTTCGAATTGCCTCTTCTTCCATATATTATGTTTATAAAGATTACGGTAAACATTTACAAACTTGCTAGCAAAGATTATGGTAAACATTCGTAAGCTTTCTCAAGTGGACGGTTTGCTCTTTATACAGTCTTGGAACTCGACTCGAGTTTCTAGGAAATAATGTACACTTCATATCAAAAAGGGATGAGGGTTTTTATTTTAATCCAAGAAGACTTCACTTAAGTTGAAAACTTGTTGAGTTTCTTTTTATGTAATAAAATTTTATTTAAATGTTCCTTCACACACTGTGTGTGCTTAACTTCATGTCTAGACAGTGCTAAATACATAACCTACACCAGAGAGTTATAGATATCCAATGAAAAAATATTGCAATAAGATTTCTCTGTCAAAAGTATTTAAAGACATGGTCAATTTTCTATCCAAAGAATAAGGTTAAAGTCTTGCTTTTACCACAGGATTCCTAATCCAAGGATCGAGGGTTCGAATACAGAGGTGACCGTGTTGTGTCCTTGGGAAAGACACTTTACACCATTTTTCCTCTCCCCACCCAAGTACGAATTGGGTACCGGCATATTCAGCTGGGGAAGTACGCTTACGACAGACTAGCGTCCTGTCTAGGAGATGAAGTAAAAATCATCTGTTCCGTTTCACGCTACGGAAATCAGGATAAGCTGCGGCTCTATGGGTCTCATAGGCGCCTTGACGGAGCTTTACTTACTTACGTTACTCAATTTAACCATAAAGAGCACACGTCCTTCTCTGCATAAACATTTTCACCAAGACCAATGAGAAACATTTAATTTTCTCGCATGATTTTAAAAATAAAGCATGGTGGGTGGGCTAGGTTTCCTGTCACAAAAGATAATTAGAAATTGTTCATTAAGTGGTTGGCGCTAGATTGCCTGTCAAAGAGATGCGCTAGATTTTCTATTAAAAAAACCGTGCCGAGTTTCTACATGGATCGATTGGACATTTCCTGATTTCCTGAGACAACAGGTCATTCCATTGTTACGCCTGCTCTCGGAATAAACTGACATTGAAACTGCATTAGACAAAAGTTCTGGCCACCCTAAGCTCACTCGCATTTTTTGCTCTCAGTCTGAATTTGAAATGAGAAAAGATCTTTTATTCATCTCGATTTCAGATGTCAGCACACTAATCTAGATTCAACGGCCGACTGTCAGATGGTTCGCTGGAATATTTTTTCTCTGTAAAAATATCCCAACTTTTTTTTGTAATCGTTACGACTGGTCGTGAATTCGTGAATTGAAAGCGCATATTTGTTTCCTTCGATACCGAGCCGCTTACTCACTGGAGTACGGGCCTGGAGTATGAAGCGCCGATACCTGGCCACTATGCCTGGCTACTAATGACGTTTCAGTGTTGCTGGACTGCCATCCTCAATGGAGTCAATGAACCGGGATTTGATTTGGCCCCAGATTAACCCTTTCACTGCCAAATTCACCGATCGACGAAAAGGAAGCGGAGCGCTATGTTTGCTGACGGCCAACATTAATATTTTAGTTTATTAATTAACATGACATCTACTTCTTTCAACATTATAATGAACAAAAAGGACTCTGAAATAGTTTATTTAAAATCAAGTTCTTCTCACTGTTTCTTAAAAACATTTTTGCTAGGATTCAGCAACAGATAGCTGGCAGTGAAAGGGTTAAATCAAACCAGCGCTTGTTTGGACGCCAGCTGCATCACCAGTCTTGGGAAGCGGCCACAACTAGAGTCCAGAAGTCTGAAGCGCAGTTCACTGATGTAATATAACAATAACTGTCAATTACAGATGAACTGTAATAAGACCTCAATCGTTTTCCTTTCTTCATTTCTCGTTAGACATAAAGGTGGGGCTTTTCTATGAAATAACTGGCCTTAAGCATCGCCGTCAGAGAAGGGGGCGGTTTTATCTTCATGCTGGTGGGATCGTTCCTATCTCCTGCCAAAAGCAAGATGCCCCCCC
The DNA here is from genome assembly GCA_039654405.1 of Bullina lineata. NCBI lineage: Eukaryota > Metazoa > Mollusca > Gastropoda > Bullinidae > Bullina > Bullina lineata. The sequence continues at coordinate 8,052 of JBDFRD010276710.1, forward strand.
CCCCCCCCTTTTCCCCTTTTTTTCCACGTAATCCTCATTCTTTATTCTAATTGCTTCTCTACCTCAAGTCGTGCATGTGTCTTCATTTCTCATTGTCGTCTCCTTATTTATCTGCATGCTGTATGATTTAGCGCACGCGTCTATTTCCCAACATCCTAATTTATTTTACCTTCTCTCCTTTATCTCTAATGCGTATTCATCCTCCCTTTCTGATCTAATATTTCAAGCGCTGTCTTCCAACGCTAATATTATCTATATTTCACTCATCATGCCCCACCTAATCTCTCTCTCTCTCTCTCTCTTCTCTCTCTCTCTCTCTCTCTCTCTCTCTCTCTCTCTCTCTCTGTTTCTCTCTTCCTCTCTCTGCTCTCTCACTCTTTCTCTCTTTGTCTTCCTCTCTCTTCTCTCTCTTCCTCACCCCCTCTCTCTTCATTTCACTCGTTCTCTCTTTCTTTTCCTCTCTCTCTCTTTCTCTCTCTCTCTGTCTCTCTTTCTCTCTCTCTCTTTGTCCCTCTGCGTCCCACCCAAACTTACTCACCAACCCACAAATTCGTGCTCATCCTCTTCTGACAGCAAGAGATCTCCACAGCCTTTATCCCCTGTTGTTAAAACCGCCTATTCAGAGAAAATCCCCGCCCTCGCTACTTATAGCTGTCGAGCAAACTTGAGGTCCATTCACCACAGTGGCTAGATGTCATCAAGTTATCATAGTCCCACCCATTTCCATCCTCCCCTACCCTCAACACCCAAGCCTCCCGTTTTGGGCCCCTCCCCCTCTTCTTTCCCCGAGAACGTGACACATGCATCCGTATCACACCTTTCTATCACCTTTTTATCACTCCATAGCTGCCTGCCATTTCTACTGAGGGGAAATTAAAAATCAAACTGCGCGAACAAAGGCTTGTTCTCTCCGTTTATCGCACTCCCTCGCGAACCACGAGAGTTCCTGCGAGGGCCCGAACCACGCATTACGGGCTGTCCTCGTGCTGGGATTGGGTCACCTGGGATCACGTGACTCTTTGGACCGGCGTCAGAGGAAATTTGCTAAATGGACGTTGGGAGACCAGGACAGGGCACTAAGCCAGAGGAAAGCAATTCTCAAAGGGCACAATCCACACTGGGGTTGCTCGCGAGCAGACGCGAACGCGTTTGTGCATAATTCCGTCCCCTCTGGCGTGGATTCGACGCGGAGCGCAGCTGGCCGCGACCAGTTTTCCCATTGCCACTCTCGTTGTCTAGCTGGCCTGGCGTCGACGCTGGTGCGACGCAATGGCGAAATCTGCATATCTCGCCGCAGCGTTGCGTATGCGTGTGGCATTATCATCAACTTCACGGAGATGGAAAGCAAACTTTTCATGACGTCACCGTCGCAGATTTAGTGTAACAGATTTGTTGGTTTAGTCCAAATGATTTCATGTCGAATCCTGTTGCCCAATCGACGACACCACCCCTTCTCTCTCTCTCTACTGAATTAATTTAAACGCATATTTCAGGAAATGGTCAGGCAGAGAGCCTCTAAGGGACACTTGTTAGTAAAGTCTATTTAAGGAATAAAATTGGCTTTTAGTAGTATGCGAATCAGGGCCTCTTGATTTACTGTGAAGGGTACTACTCCCACAACTACTCATCAACTTGTACCCATGTAAAGAGGAAGTTTCAACCACTGTCCAGCCTAAAGTCGCGACGTGCCTGAACACTTGATGGGAAAAGAGGTCTCCAGAGAGGGCAATCAGCCGAGTGGCCCTCATCACGTAACTTAATGAGGTAGTGGCGCATCAATACTGGCGCAGTGACTTGAAGGGTGAAACGTCCCCAGGACAAGTCTTGGACTGTCTAATGGGCAACCCGCGCCAGCAACCCATAGACAACCCATGGACCCTCGTGGACGGCCACTGGACAACTCGTAGAGAATATCTGGCCCTCGTTGGACAGCTCGTAGCCGGGCCGGGAGCAGAAGCCAATAAAGAGAGCGTCGGAGTCTGACAAACGCAGAGTCAACACAGCCTTCGTTTGCCAAGCGATACGTGGGACTGATTTGGCCATGTCGCTGCTTTCTCTACGTGATGGAGAATGCTAGAACGGTGCTTCCACCACGTGAGGGGAAAGTGGGTAATTAGTCTCCCCATAACCATTTCCCATCGGGACGGCGCAAATTATAACTACGCAATGCTTGGTTAGGACTCATGATTGCTCTACAGTGGTTAGGTAGTTGTGCAACAACAACAACAAAAATTAGTAATGGGGCGAGGTGGTAAGGATAATGATAACGCATAACCCCCTTTCTCACGCTTCCTATTTATATTCTGCATTTTTACTACATAAAAAATCAAATTATGGAAAATAATAAATAAATAATTAAGTTATAGCAGGAAACAGAGGGACAACACTATCATCAATAGCTACGAAAATGGGCACTTGCCAACAACAGAATCATCCCGAGGTATGACAGGCACGTGCAATTTCCAAAACCTGTTTTAATAAGAAACATCTTCGGAGTGCATTTATAGGATATCAGGTGAGACGGCGCACTCTTCCTTTTGCGTGTGATTTGCGAACAAGGTGGCGATTGCCAAGGATGAACAGGATAAAATCAACAGAGAAGGAGAGAAAGAAAATTATCATTATTAGGAAGGAAGTGAAGATGGTAGGAAGGGTAGCAGGAAGTAGATATGAAGAAGAGAAATTTACGAAAATCCGTAAGCGGGATGATGATGGAGAAGAAGAAGAAGAAGAAGAAGAAGAAGAAGAAGAAGAAGAAGAAGAAGAAGAAGAAGAAGAAGA
>JBDFRD010276820.1:0-10829 GCA_039654405.1 Bullina lineata
TTTAACAAAAAACACAAAATCATAAAAGTAAAAAATGGAAAAATCGATAAGCCATTTCAAAACGCACCACTTCCTCTTTTAAGCCCACTTCCTCTAATTGCTCCGTTTGTAGCGACGCACCAACTCACGGGTGCACACCTCTCAATCCATCAATGTACGCATCCGCTCCGTTCGTAGAACGGGGAATTATGCTTGTATTAATAATTACACTTTGCAAAAGAGGTAAGGCATCATAAGATACCTATGGATCTACCACACAAGAATGACAACACATTTACTTACTCCCTGTTTCATGCTCTCATTAGCATGTCCGGCCACTTCAATTACAATATTGAGGGCAGCTGAAAACAAAGAGAAAATATATTCATGTAATCATCTGCTTTATGTAAATTTGAGGCATGTAGACATATAAATCAAATAAGAAGAAATACACAACGGTAGTGAAAAAAAGAAAGAAAAAGCACTACATTCTCTGACCATTGACACACAAAATCATAATCTGAAAATTAAGCTTCTGCATGATTTTGCTAATTATCTTAATCGACAGCAATCCTCATAGTATTGAGATATGCTGATTTTCATAATAAAATAGTTTTTAAAAAAATGGAAAATGTATGAGAAAAAATATTTCGCAAATGAAACAAAAAACAAATGTTCTTTCTGAATAAATCATTTTTTTCTTATTCATTACAATTTTATGATCCTGCTTCCTACCTCAGGCCATTAAGCTATGATGTCAGCATAATAAAAATAACAAATTCAATGCAAACGGGAAATGATAGCAAAAGCATTCAGAAAAACACCTACTCTGAGTATCTTTATAATCAGCAGATTCTGTGCTCAGGTTTTTCAAGTATTCTGAAAGTTCGGAAAAAAACAATATAAAAGTAGTAAAACACTTATGATAAAAGAATCCACAAATGTATCTAATACATTAACGTGATTTCCTTTCTGAACTATTGCTTAGGTTGAAGACAGTCAAACATATCAAGAATAAATATCAGCTCAAAAAAAAAAAAAAAGAAATCATCAATTCACCTTACTAATAATATATGACAATTATGCCTAAAATAATAACACAAAAAGCATTGTAATTGGTAACTTGATTTTACACAATTTATAACATAAAGAAAAGGTAATTGCTCAATATTCTTTTTGTCTCCAGATAAACAATAACAACAAAATATTAGTACCTTGAAGTAACATACGATACTGTGGAATCCTCTGTATTGGCTTTAGCATGTAATGCTTCAGTGCAAGGCTGGCACAGCGAGGCCCAAGCTGTTCAAAGATTCAAACAGAATGAGCAACCTGCTTTCTTTGTCTCTTCAACATAACAGACTTTGCAAAGCAAGGAAATGTTTGTGCTTCAATAAAGCATTGTTAGGTTTCCGCTATTGTTAAATGTCTTCGGGTAACCCTAGCATTAAGAAAAAAAAAAAAAAAAGAACAGTAATGTTATTGTTATAACTGTTATTCAAAATCAAAGCAGCTCAATAGCAGCATTTTGTATTAGACTTTGCATATTTATTATTATCATTACCATTATTATTATTATTGTTGTTCTTGTTAAGAAGACTGCTTTCTTGATTTGATTTAATAATTATAAAGGAAAAGTTGTAAATCTGAAACATCGATAAAGACAGCCATCTTTGCAGAGTTTCATTATGTGTAATTTTAAACCTATTGTCGTGCCCATTAACATGCTGCTATTGAATTTGATTCAACTAAATTCAACAAATTTACAAAATCACGTTTCTTCTACAAATACAAGAAAATTATTTCATTTGTATGGAAACCATCACAACAAATTACTCAATTATTATGATTTCTGTTATTTCACAAGGTTTTGTTCAATTTTGTCTATACTGATCTAATCTCTTTTCCTCAGACCTACCTCAAACTCCTTTAGAGCTGCTGCAAACATAGGGTTCTTCTTACACGTTTCATCCAACAAGGCGGTTGCAGTCTGGGATTTTTGAATGTATGAGGAGTACAGCTTCAAAAAGGGACCCTTTTTAACGAAAATGTCAGCTATTCTAGGGTTTTTATCCCTGAAAGATAAAAAGAATATCATCCTCAGAGTTTGTCCTAAGATCAATTTATATATATTTACTTCTGTGATTTTAAAACAGTAACAACGAAGTGCTCTGCCTCGCTTTTGAGAACAGGAAAAAATTCAGAGAAGATGCATTAGAAAAGTTACAACAAAATAAATAAAACATATTGAATAAAAACAAAAACAATAAAAAGGGTAATATGTACAGTAAGAAAATAACACAAGAGAAATACTGTACCAGTATTTGACCCGTTCAGAAAGATCCTTGACCAGATCTTCACTGAAGTTCAACATCTGTGGAAGGCAGTCCAGGATTTTGTTCAAGGTTTCTGTGGGAATCACAGGCTGGCCCAGTTTCTCTGTTTGCTCTGATATATGAAGTCGAAAATCCTGGGGAGGAATGAAGACGAAAAAATAATAATAATAATAGCATTGCATGTATGCAGTCCTTACTCAAAGAACTCTGCCTTTTATACAATGACTTAATTGACTTATGCCTCTTGATTCCTTAAGGAACATAGGGCCGCCTTTTATACCATAAAAAGCTAATATTAGTGTGATTACATCAAAACAAGTACTAGAAACATAAATAACCTGACTATACCCTGTCTGTAACATAATGTTACTTCAACCAAATAATTACACTGTAGACAGAAACTATATAAGTTAATCCTAAAACAAAACAAAAAAATTCCCTCTAATGCTTTGGAAGTGATTTCCAAGTTTGGGGCCAAGAGTAGACTGTTGGAGAAAAATACTGACGCAATAGTTTGTTTCCAGCAATTCGAAAATTCGAGAGGAACAGAAAGACATGGAAAAAACTGCTTGAAGCTCAAAACTTTTACAACTAATTACAAAAAACAAAGATGATTAACTAAATCCTTTTATCCACCCTCTCTCCTTGCATAAACTGATGGAAAACATAGCAGGAGAATCTTACTTACAATGTTTAACAGCCTAAGTACATCTGCAAAAGTGGCCTCTGAGGTGGATATTTCTTTAGCAATGTTAAAGACCTTTAAAGCTTTTCTCTGCACCTGAAATAGAAAAACAAAAGAGAAAACAATGGGCTTGACACACGTTTGGTTTTGAAAAGGTGACACAAAACTCATTATCATCAACATCTCATTAACACTAACACAGTCTCATGTTTATTTCTTTATACTATATTTATTTTCTCAAGGAAATCTGCTTTCAAAACCTTAAGTATCTCAGGGAAGTGATATTTTTTTCCCAGTAAATCATAGATTTAAAAATCAACACATTTAAGACATATAGAGATTAGCTGCATGGTGAACAAATAGGAAAACATTTAATAAAACATTCATATTTTCATTAAAAAAACTTGCAATGTCAGGAGAAGACATGAAGGAGTACAGCACACAGTGAAACTCACATATATCTCATCTGGATGCTCTGGCTCAGGCTCCGACTCACTCTCTGAAGTTTCCTCTTCCTCGTTCACCTCCAGTCCAAAGTCTTCCTCCTCATCTGCTCCTTCCATTCCTTCACTGGAAGAACTCCTCTCACTCGCCTCCGACAGAGGCCGCTCTGGTTTTGTCAGTGACAGACCAGATTCCTCATCAGCAGCCTTGACCGTTGACCCTGACCTGTCCTGCTGTTTTGGAGATCCGTTATTGTTCAGTCCATCAGCTTCAGCCGTGCCGCTTCTACTACAACTTTCCACTGCTTTGGCAGGTTCGCCCCTTCCTGCACCCTCACAGTTATCTGCTTTGAGATCCTGAGACACTTTCCTCACCAAAGCTGCTTTAGCTTGCTTCTCTCTGAGCACCTGGCCTCGGTTTACTTCGGATGGAGATTCTCTCTTCTCTGAAGCTCCTCCACCTGTATGCTCTTCTTTCGATGATTTAACATCACTAACTCCATCCGGCTGCGAATCTCTTGACGCAACTTTATTGGTGTCAGTTCCGTGCATGATGCTTCTAGGTGGAAGTTCAGGAGGCAGGGACGGGACTTTTACTGGGGCAGAAAGGCGACGTGGTGCTGTGGGTATTTTAGAATACATATTGATACAGACTGAGTTTACCATCCGAGGATACTGTATAAAATAAAATTTGAATCAAAAGAGAGAAAAACAACATGTATATTATATAAGAAGGAAAATTAAAGAGGATGACAGGACTCATCTAGAGAAAGAAGAGTAGAGTGAATGCTTGGGTAAAGATAACAAAAGAGGTTGTGCCAGGAACTTGTATTTTGTCATCATTATGTTATAATTATGAACATAATTTGTCAAATAACTCAAACTTGAAAATTAATACTTTAGAAATGGATTGAAATTCTTGCATCAGATTCATACAAACAATATAGCCATGACATCATTTTCAGGTATAATAGTTGAGCTCAGAATATCTCATGCCTGATAAATTATAATAAAGTCTGCATCATCATAATTACAAATGAACAATTTTTTGGTCAATGATTAGACACAGTAATGTCTAGTTAAATTTTGTTGACACTGGTCTTTTCTTTGCTTATCATTCATTATTCATGTTTCAAATGCTGAACAACTTGGATTTATGAATTATCATCGCTGGAACCATATAACCATGATGACAAATGAGGCATTGACACAGCCTCAAAAGGCAGTTACTCTTCAAGCTAACCTTTTCGGGGGACATGATCCTGTGTAGTTGTCAAGTTTTTCTCAGCAGGAATTTCATGATAGTCATGGTCACTACAGCTGCCAGCAGATCCTGTGTCTGTTTCCCCTATTTTTACATCAGATGAACTTGTCAAATTTTCTGTGGTTTTTTTGTTATCCCTGAAAAATAATACAATCATAATAATAATAAGAATAAGAATAAGAATAAGAAGAAGAAGAATGGAGATAATAATATTAATATAATAATATGCTTCAAAGACTTCGATATTAAAGAGATATTTTAAAAGCAGTGCCTGTTTATTGGATCCTGAGACGACAATACTGTGTGTTTGTTTATGTGACCCTAGTGGAAACCGATCCTAAAAAACATGATTAACAGTTTGTGTTGAATGTTTCTAATTTACATCCCAATGCTAAATAAATGAAAGCAAGAATCTGAAATGAAGTGACTAAATACTTATATGCTAATAGTCCTCTAACATAGACATCTAATTTCTTTTCTGCTGACTTCATTTTAAAGAGAGGTAACCTGTTCTCTGAGGCTTGTAGAGCTTTGTCGCCTGGACTAAAAGTCGTGGCCCTTTTCTTTTGGCCGGCGGGAGGTGGAGGTGGCGCTTTTCTCACAGGCCGAGCCGGTCTCCTTAATGCTTTGACCTTGACATCGGCAGGGGAGTTTTGATGCCGATCTGTCTTTGATTCACTTACAGAAACAGCCCCAGACTTGGGGTTCTCAGATCGAAGTCGAACAGCGTCTTTTCTCTCTATCTTACCAGAGTCCTCCTGTTTCATCACACAACTTTTCAAAGACTTCATACTGCTTTTGTCTGAGTCTGAGTCCCAGGTTTTGTCAATAGAAATATTAGCAATCTGGTCAAATACAGACTGAGAAAAGTCGTCGCACACGCAATCAGTCCTCGACAATCCTTGAAAGCTGGCACTGCGAGGTTTGTTACGAGGGGGGAGGGGAGGAGGTGTGGAACAAGGTGAGGTCCCACCCCTCTTCAAGGACTCAAGACGAGGAGGTAATGCCGGTTTGACTTCTTCAGAATCTTGCTGACTGTGGGATGTATCCTCGTCTGGCTGATCTGTGTACGACCTTCGACCAGAGACGTCCGACTGACTTCGGCCAACTCGGGGTAAGGTCATGCGCTTCGGTTTGGGAGGAACTACTTTTTTGGCAGGCCCTGGAGTGTCAGTATGTGCTGGTGACCTGCTGCGTGGCACAAGACACTCACAACTGGACCCATCGATGGAAGAACTGTCTAGCGATTCAAGGCTGCCCTTGTTCCGGCTGATACTAGCCTGACGTTTTGGTCGGGGTGGCCTCACTGGGGTTGCTTGCTGGGAATCTTCAGACGAGTTTAGACCAGGCGGTCTGTCTTCAACAGTGCTATCTAGACTAGAATGATCTTGACTCTCTCGGGAGAGAGTTTCTATTTCCTTGCTTTGTGACTTTTCAGTCAGACCGTCCGTGTCCGACTCTAGATCTAAATGTTCAAGTTTACTTTTTAGGAGCTCTTCTATCTCCTTGAGCATGCCACATGTTGACTCCGGTTCAGAGACCATGAGCTGCTTGGTATCATGAACAATACTGGAGTCTGCTGGCACATTGGGTGATAGTGTTTCACAGTCAGTTCTGCCTGCTATTACACTTATTGCACGCGTTTCCTCTTCAACTGGCTCCTTGTCTTTGATCACTGAGGATTTGTTAACTTCTTCATTATCAACATCATCCGAAACCTTTTCTTCTGGAAGTTCTCTCTCCTCAGAATCTCCTCTGTATACTTCTGCATAGTCTAACTCAACCACATTGTTCAAAGACTGGACCTCCTCTCCTTTCACTCCTGCGACACTAGTGGTGCATTGATCCTCCGCTTCCCCTTCACTTACAACATTACACTGACTATCAGTCTTCTCTTCATTTGATTTACTTACAACAGCTTCACAGCTTGGAGACAAGGGAATGCTAAGCCTCTTCCTGGGAACAGGCCTGGGTGGGGAGGGTCTGCTTAAAGAAAGATCAGAGACAGACTTTTGTGAAGGAGATATTTCTTGATTGGAGCTGTTTTTCAGATTTTCCTCAGAGCCCAAAGACAGATTATGTTTGGCAACTTCAGATTTGTTCTCGGCACATAATACAGAAGTGGCACCATCGACTGAATTTTGGTCGGTCACTGGACTTCGGGCAGGTGAGATGCGAGGGGCAGGTGTAGGTAAGCAAACCTCCACCCCATCAACAGTATCCGCATCACAACCTTTCTCCCCCTTGCTCAGAAGTTCCCCTTCCTTTTGTGCCGGCACGTCAGTTGTAGTGTTAACAGAGGCACTGGATGAAGGAAGTTGGCTTTTGATTTGTCCCGAGTTTAAAGATCCTCCTCTAGGCTTCCTGGGTATACCTCCTCTGGGTGGATTCTTGGGAAGAGGGGGTGGAGCGGGCTTCTTCTCAATGACAGCAGAGGAAACTGGCAAGGAAAAGAATATACATAGATCAATAGAAATTGTTATACAGATACTTTACACTGCATGTGGTCAAACAAACTGAATGCCACAAAGTGTAAATAAAATTGGTAGAATATGATTTGATTTAATACTGGAGCATACTTTTACGCTTGAAATCAAAGCATAATACTTATGCTGCATTCTAGGTCAGGATGGTTACAATCTGAAACAAATGTTTTTTTCTAGCACATTTTACAGACGCACACTATATGTTCAACAGATGGTATTGGGAAAAGTTCAGAATGAGGACAAAGCTATTCTTAAATCATCTGTATACCTGTAGATTTAAACCTTTGACTTTTTAGTACTGTAACAATTTTATTAATCTATTATTCAAAGACATTGTCGTCAAATTTTATGGAGTCAAATATGAGAACACTTGCCAAAAAAAGTTCATCTTTAGGGCAAATTTGGGATAATATACATTAGGTAAACAGGTGAGTTTGGGATGCCCCACTTAATTAAAACAACAACCTAGAATTCAAAATAAAAGTTGGCCCTGGTTAAAAAGGAATAAAACGTTTAAAAAAAAGCTCTGCAACATTAAGCTAAAGAATAGGTTGACTATTATCAGAAGAAAAGATGTTTCATTATCCTAATTGAATATCTCTGTCCTTATTCTGTAATTATAAAAGGGTGGAGCGCAGCTGGTGAAGAGGAATAAGTGTGCATGGGAGTTAACTCGGACACAGTGATAATAATAGTTCCAGAAGCTATGGTGTGGTATTCTTAAATTAAAACGATAGAAAGATTATATTTTCATTCTGTTATGATCTTTTTTTATTTTCCGCCGATTGCAAGAATAAAGTTTTTAAAAGAATAGACTCTGAATAAATAAAAAGCCAAATCTTATTAATTTTTTTTTAAATTTTGCTTTCTTATTTTTAAACTCATCTTTCATCCATCTTTTTCACATAGGAATTATCTGATCTTTGAAAGAACAAAAAAGAAAAGGTCCAATTTTCCTTGCAAAGTTGTGACCTTCTACAGAATGTGGTCACTTACTGACTTCATCATCCACCACAGAAGTTGCTGTACCATTAACACTGACATTGGCTTCCACAGCATTTGGACTGGCTGAAGTTGGTGTGGAAGTAGGAGGCCATGCCTGAAGAGAGGGTTTTCTCTTTGTAGCTGGAGCTGGACGTGAAGGAGGGGTGGGGCGCGAAGGTGGGGAGGGGCGTGACGGTGGGGAAGTAGGTCGTTTGGGTGGAGCAGAAGGACGTGAGGGTGGAGACATTGGACGAGGCGGTGAAGTCACCGCCTGAGGAGTGTCCTCTTTTGTAGGAAGAGGTTCTGATGGTTTATCTTTAAAAGGTACTGCAGGGTCTTTTGTTCCCTCTTCACATGAAGTCTTGATAACATTCGGGTCTGGGTCTTCATTGTTACAGGTTTTGGGTGGGGGACTCACTGAAGAATTTGCATGTTTTGGAACTGGGGGTAAAGGCTTTCGGGGTTTGGGTTTTGTGGCAGGCGGAGCTGCTGCTTTCCTAGGAGGGGAAACATGTCTTAATGGTGACTTAGGGGAAGTGGAAGTGGGAGAAGTTGGATCTGGGGAAGGAGATGGGAGGGGAATCTGAGGAGGACTAGGAATTGAGAGGGAGGTGGAAGGAGAAGGTGACCTTGTTTTTGAGTTTGATGCTAACAAAGAAGGTCTTCTCTGAGTAGGAGGTGGAGACAGAGGCAATGGAGGAGGCTCAGGAGACTTAGTTCTCACTGGATCCTCTGTTGAACTTTCTTGACTGTTTTTTTCCACATTGTCGGGCAAAATACCTGGTGAGACTGGAGGTGTGTCACTTATTGCATGATTTGTGATACTGTTATGAGACGGTGCATCTTCAGATGGTGGAGACAAAGAGGGAGAAGACTGAGGTTGTGAAGGTTTCAAGGGAGTGCGTTGGGATTTATTTATGGTGACCACAGGCTTGGGAGGGGAGGGGGGAGGTTTGCGCTTAGGCTTTGTGGCCACAGGAGGTTTCTCAGGAAGGGGAGGTCTTGGATGAGAAGTACCATGTCTGAAAAAGCAGAAACAACTATCAATGGGAAAATGTTACAAATTCAATGCCCTTTCTACTACTTTAAAAGCTTACTTTTTCCCAAAGTAAGCTATCTTGATATCAAAATACTGAGAAGAAAGACAAAATGTGAGAATCTCTTTATTATCGAAATATTGTGCTTCCTTTTTAATTACACAATAATTTAAAATATCTCTGGAAACTAAAACTTCAAACACCAGTTTAAACTGTTACTTTTTTTCAGGATTCAAGTGTGATTTAAATGATGTGAATTTTTCAGAGAGAACATCTAGTGCACCTCACAAGAGCTACTTCTCTTATCAATTTTTATTTTGTAAATAAAAAAAAAGCATCTAGAAAAACAAAAAGGCAACAAAGAAAGAAACAAAAAGTTTAGTGTAAGCTCCATTTACACAACTTTACCTCCTTGTATCTAAAACTGTATGACATGAATGTATTCAATAGACAGGTAACAAAACAGTTTCAGGTCAGTTCTGTATAAAAATATTTATGTTACATTATAACCACATTGTTTCACGGGGCTGAAAAAGAAAGTACAGTAAAAATTTTGATAGCAAACAACTTACCCAGTACTTGCAGAAGGACTTCCTTCCTTGGTCCTTGAGTCAACTCCTGGACCATTTAAGTCTGAAACTGTTTCAAATAAAATACTAATGAGTTAAAAAACAACAACTTTGCTTTGGACAGTAGAATATATTTTGTGCTTTTAAAAAAGATGAAATATTTATATGACAAGAGAATAAACTGCATGATAAACTGATATAATGTAAAGTTGTAATGCAATACATTTTTATATAATTTTGACTCTATTATATAATTGGTGAGTAGTCTTGCTCAATATCACAAACGCCCATTATGTTATATTTTTCCTGAGGTACATAAATTCATAAGATACCAGAGACAGATTTACTCTGTCCCTGCAGAATATGCTATTTCAAACTCAAAATTATGCCACAAAAAATGGCAAATTATGTCTCAAATAAAGCGGAATTATGCCAAAATATGCACCCCCAAAAATGTCGAAATCGAAATACTGTCGATGTGTTTGAAGTCACCGAATTCAGCAAGTTAAACCATGAAATCCCACAGCAGTACTCTGAAAGTACACAGGTGTGTAAATGAAAGCTTCCCAGTAACACTCAGGTCACAAATTCCCCAAAGAAAAAGACAAATTTTATGAGAACCGAAAAGCAAGAATAAAAAACAGATTCCAGCAGCAACGACCCTATACTCCAAGATGACAGGGAATCAAGAACAGTCAACCCCCCAGTTCAAACGCGAAAAGAGCATCATACAGCAGAAGAAGTAACACTGGTAAAGACCAATCTTGTTTTAAGTGGAATAAAAAACTGCGAGGTGGACAGATTAAAATTATTCGCATTACAGGAGAAAATCAAAATACCAGGCAAGATGATCCCACTGAAGACAGAATTGACTCCATATACAGAGACCCTATTCCAAACAGACGAAATAAACATAAAAAACAAAACAAGTCACTGATGAGAATTAAAGATAAATTCTTTGTAGACCCTATTTGTCACTCGCTCTCTCTCTCTCTCTCTCTCTCTCTCTCTCTCTCTCTCTCTCTCTCTCTCTCTCTCTTTCTCTC
>JBDFRD010276930.1:0-10828 GCA_039654405.1 Bullina lineata
AGAGAGAGAGAGAGAGAGAGAGCAAGAGAGAGAGCAAGAGAGGGAGGGGGGAGGAAAGGGCTGTCAGGAAGATAAATTATAAGAGAGGCGCAGAAGGGAGGAGGAGACGGAAGACAAGCACCACTGCTAACAGACAGCGGAAGGAAGAGATAGCCGCACTCACGACTCTGATGCTAGAGCCTGTGATGTTAACGGACCATAAGAAAAATGCTCTCCCTATGCGTATGTGTGCGTGCGTGTGCGAACGTGTGTGAGCGCGCGTGCCCGCATAATTTAGCACGCTCTTCCTCCCGCGCTTAATGCGTAAAGCCGCTCACCCGTCCTTCACCTTCAACTTCGCTGGCAAAACACGAAGCAATTGATTCTCGCGCTAAAAGCAATAACAAATTAGATCTACCACGCTCTCCACTACAAGGGCTGTGGGGTAACGTTAGTCTGGTACTAGTACTAGCACTGGTTTCAGCAGTTGGAGAGGGCAGGATCTCATAGTCTTGGAATTCGTACCCCACTAGGTCGTGCTCAGCTCAGCACTGTGTGTGTGGTGGGGTGGGGGTGGAGTAGAAAATGGAGGAAGTCAGGTCATTGACCCCGTTTAAATGCCCTTCCGGTCACTGGCACCACCGAGCGGATTAGCTTGCGCAGCGGTTTTTCCCGATATCCCGAATGTGACCACCTAGCCAGTGACATGAGGGCAAGACATGCGATTTTTTTAATTAAAAAGGGGGAGAGAAGTGGATGGATTTGCTGTGATACATCACAGGAATACGAATTAATCCTTCGCAAGAGAGTTTTATTAAAGGTCATTATTTCGGCTTGGCTTAGCAAAGTGACAAGTACAGGGTCGATCTGACAGTGTGAACACGGCTTTATTCTGCCGTCGTGGTATGCTGGGCTTATTATCAACCTAGATGTAGACAGAGCGTGCTTCGTTAATCTTCAGGGTTTACATTTACTGCATAATGTTACCTTTGTGGTTCAGAGCGTTTTAAACATTTTACTCCCCAGTGCATGTAAAACATCTAATCGCCTACAGTGTGTAAAATATTGGCTTTCAAGAACATATTAAACATTTATATATTTTTTTAATCACTGTGGTTTTCTGTTAAAAGAATATGTTAGTTTAAGCCTGTTTGAAAATTATAAGTTCAGCCTTTTCTTTTATTTAAATCACATCTGAAAAATAAGAGAAGCACGCAATCCTCCGTGCTTTCAGAAAGAAAGTAATAATTGTACGTTGAAAATTTGTACGTTCTCAACAACAATTAAAAGAAAAAAAAACACCATCCCTGACAGGCAGACACGCACGCACTCACGCGCAACCATACACACACACACACACCAAGAACCACCAACTATTGTGTAATCATTATAAATTGCAACAACAGCAGACACTGTATATGTATAAATATGTGAAATGCAACAAGACTCAACAGTGCAAAGTTTAACAAGCTCGGCATTCTAATACATGCAACAACTGCTCGTGGCGATGATGAGGACTAGGGCACAGACAGAATTGCCACCCAACGACAATCAATGTAAAACTGTCACAACCACTGCGGCTACCAGTATAGAGCCGCAAATGTTTCTCAACAGTTTTTCCGGGAAACAAAATAGATGTCTTCTCTCGCTACCCTGACCCTGGCATTTGCTAAGTGTATAAAGCGTGAACTACGTTGTTTTATATGTCACCATCCACAGTCTCTCTTTTACCCTAGGCAATAACAACACACACTTTCCAAACTTCAAGGCCCATTTGCAGAACGTGTCAAAACCAAGCCTTTATCACAGAGGCGGGCCTTGTTGTGTAGTCAACAAGTTTGTGAAGGAAACAGAAACAAAACTCTCGCCTTTAGACGAAACGCTTGCGCCAAGAAACACACACACACACACACGCACATCTTCTGCGAAAGCAAATAAATCTTAAGAACACACGTCCTCTACATAACAAATCACACCCCTTCTCTCCAACAAAAACACAACACGCACACACACACACCTACACACACTCACATGCTTACGCGTAGGCCTATGATGAAAATCATGAAGTGCACAACGGGGGGAAAATGCTAAGAATTTTCCATGGTTGAGTTTTTGGGCTGTGGTGTCCGCCTCATCCACACTATAATTGCTGTCAGTCTGGGGCCTTGCACTGTCTGCGGATTCATCCTTTCAAGAACATTTTAATCTCGTCAGAAGCTAAGAGCTGAACAGACAAAGTTTCTCCTAAAGGCCCAATGGCACGGATAATTGCAATGTAAGTGGAGACACAAAAGTAACGACACGCACTGAATTCCAAATGACCCCAAGTAAAGGTGTGATCAGATACTGCCTTCAAATACTTCCACACAAGATTTTGGTTTTGTACGCCTCGGGCTCAAATAAATACAATGGCACACACGGAAAACGGATACTCATACTTCCAGAGTGTACAGACAATTCCACGGAAAGTAAGCCAGTTAAGATCTGCGTATACTGCAACCATCAATTGCTGAACACATTTACAGTTCTGTGATCCAGACTGAAATAAGTTACAATCAAGCTACAGAAAAGATGCACACATCACAATGGTCCAAATGATTACCCGGTACTGAAAAGTCTGTCAGAAAACTTGGGCTAAGATAATTCTTCGTTCCGTCGGAGGACGTCCAGTCTGTCCGAGCATAACGCTCTCTGTGAGACAATCAAAAAATCAACAGGCGATGGTTGCCAATGGATGAACTCTTTTTCTCTCTGACATGTCATATTCTGCAAGATGGTCAGAATGCAGACACGAATTGATCTTCGGCTCTGGTTCCATGAAAACATATTCATCCTAGAGCTTTGCTGGCAGCTCTGCATTGACAATCTTTCCAGATTTTCTCAACAGGCGTTTCTCTTGGAAGGTAAACGAGTCTTTTACTCCTACTAGCCAATATCACAATAAAGAGGATGTCAGGAAGCACACACATTCACATATATTTTTTAAAGAAAAAAGAAAAAGAAAAAAAAAAAAAACACCAATCAAACCGAATGCTACGACTACCAGTATTGCCTAAACAGCACACGCTTACCTACGACAATTTCCAAACACGCATCAGTTTCCTTTTACTACTTCCCAAACTGAAGCAGCATTTCGCTTACACCGTCGAATTTTAAGTCGACGACAGGAAGCTCTTATTTACAAGAAATGCATCCAGGCATTCTCCCCTTCCGTGGGGATCGCCTTGGCGAAACACTCGAACACGTAGTTCGCGCCGCCGTTGTTGTCCCAAAACTCCTGGCCCCCTACATTGTAGGACACGGCAAACTCGAGCCGTGACCCCGTGGTGAAGTAAGGGGGCGCAACAAGGCTGAAGGAGAAGCGATCCGTCGGGCCGTCGCACGAGTTTTGGACATACGTCGCCGCGATGTCGTGGAACGTCGCCCACGAGTTGTGCGTGTAGCGCACGCGCGACGTCTTGTGAAAGCCAATGTTGCTGACGCGCACGAAGCCCGTGATGGTGAGGTCGGTGACGATGGCGTTCTCCAGGCAGACCTTCCGGTTAATCACCTTCTGTGTGAAGTCATCCGAGGCGCCGGGCTGGTTGAAGCATGCGCAGAGGTAGGTCGAGCCGATCTCCTTCCGGTCTTCGTTGAGTCCCGCGCGCAGGTCCGCCATGGCAGAAGCAGGGATCTTGGGCGGGGACTCCATGTTGAGCACGTGACGCACAGACTCCAGGTCCAGGCCCATGGCGTCGGCAAAGCGGACCACTTTCTTCCGATGCGGCGTCCCCGGGGGAGTTTTGTTCGTTTTGAGGGACGAAGATTTCCTCAGTTCCACGCGACTAAAGTTGAACTCGTCCTCTTTGTACACGGGGCTCTCGCACAACTCTCCCGCAGAGGCTGATAGCGTTTTCATATTGTCCGAGATACCTTCAGTTATCAAGGGAATCTTCAGGCCGGGCGGAGCGCGTAAAGGAGAGCCTCTCCCCACCGTAGCCAGCGTCAAGCGGTCATAGTCACTGCCGGCTTTATCTTCGTCTCTGGAGGAGCTGGAGGAAGACGCGGACGCCCCGGCGTCCTCGCCGTAAATGACGACGCTCATCTTATCTAGATCTGACGCCGCTCGGCTTATGGCTTCCTCCAGGGACATTTTGAGTGGAGACTTTTCAGTCTCCTGCTCCTCCTCTTCCAATTCGCCCTCCTCGGGGCTGAGGAACATGGAATCCACAGACACGCAGGTGTCATCGCTAACCTCACTCACGGTGGTGGATTTCTCGTCTTGGTTGCTGTCCAATTCGTCCACGTTCAGGAACACGCCTTCTTCACTAAACCCGTCAGAGTCTGGCGACTCGTGCGCCACCCGAGGTGCGCTGGATGCATTGCTCCTTGGGTAGTGCGTCTTCCCGCCACGGCCAAAAGGCTTGTCTACGGGCGGATTCTCGCCCTCGGAATTATTATCACAGCTTCGCTTTTCGTCATTGCCCACTCCTTTCGTCTCGCCGCAGTTCGTTGCAATGCGCACCTTCGGCCTCGACAAGGTGGAAAACACTGAATCCTCAGGATCGCTCAGCTCCTCGTCCCCGCGATCCATCTCCGGTCCGAGCTCCTCCGGGCTCAACAGGATCGAATACTGCTCGTCCTCTCGCGCTCCTACCAGCAATCGCTCATTGTCGTCGCCGTCCACACTACTCCCGATGTCCCGGTCTCGCAAAGTAATGGCCGCGTGTTCTGGAGACCGCAGCTGTGCGCCCAGCTTCGAGCCCAAATTCAGCAAGGCTGAGCGAGTTGAGTCTATAGTGGACAGCAAAGGCGATGTCAGCGAAGATGGTGACCGCCCACCGCTGGGAGACAAAGCGGCAGAAGCGTCTTCAAGGCTGCAAGCACATCCGGCCGCGCCGCTGGGTGACGAGCCTCCGGCGACACCAGCAGGCCCAAGTTGACCCGATGAACCCTCAATACTGCCGACACCTCCACCGACGCCAACCTCGAGAGATGTATCTTCGATACTGCCGGCCCGCCCGAGACTAAACGTCGGCCTACCGTTACCGCAACCACCGACACAATCGCTCACACCACCGACGTCTGGGAA
Source organism: Bullina lineata (assembly GCA_039654405.1). Classification (NCBI taxonomy): domain Eukaryota; kingdom Metazoa; phylum Mollusca; class Gastropoda; family Bullinidae; genus Bullina; species Bullina lineata. Next base: position 5,051 of record JBDFRD010276930.1, read on the forward strand.
CAGGCGAAGATGGTGGCTGGGGTGGCCTAATTCCGTTTGGTCGTGTTGCGTAGAACTGAACTCACCTACACACCTGACAGGGAACTCTTGCGCGCGCACGGCAGACAGGAGTCCTAGATTCTCTTCGTCCCTGACCTTCTCCGCCACGAACTCCAAGCGCTGTTCGTGCTGCGTGCAGCGTTCTATTTTCGGGTTGTGGACGAATCTACCGCTCACGTTATAGCGGTCCAGGTAGCTCTCCTGTACGTAGGACAAGTTTCTGGGTAGAGTGAAAAACGCGTTTTCTTCCGGCTCGGAGTCAATGGGGTCGTTACAAGGACACGGACAAAAATACATTATCAGCTGGGGCCACCCCCGTGCCTCCACGCTCAGGCCGAACAGGGCGCAGGCACGGTGCAGCTCACAACGCCCGGCTCCTTTACTCTTACTTGTGTTCCGTTTCCGTCATCTCTGCGTAGCCAGTTGCATCTCCTTGTGACTACGACTAGTTCCCCGTTCCCCGCCTCAGTAGACAGCCGGCCTTTTCAACCCCCTCCCGGCCCCCGAGCCGTGTATGCGCGTGAGTGTGTACACACTAATGTGTGCGTGTGCGCGCGAGAGAGAGAGGGGAAGCCACTATGTTTGGGTCACACCTGGGAGACAGAGAACAGCTGCCGTGTGCCGTGAGGTGTGCTGGTGGCGGCTGATCGATCCCCGAAAACCTCAAATCTGCTGCGGTCAGAAATCTAGGAGAGGGGAGATCAAACGGAGGCTTGTCCTGTGAAAAGAAACAAGAGACCAATCAAGCAAACACGCAAGCAAACAGGACGTTGGCCAGGTAAGTAAGTAGCAAGGTAGGTACGTAGGTGGCTAGGCAGGTAGATAGGTAGGAAGGAAGGTAAGTAGGTTACTATGTATGTAATACATAATAAAGTTTAATACATATGAATACATAATAAAGCAATAAAATAAAATTATTTAATTAAATGATGATGATGATGATGATGTACTGGTGTGAAAGTGGCTGTGGTGATAGCGATTTTGATCTAAAGACCAACACGCTGCGTTTCCTGCGAAAACACGTACTTAGTGCTGCAGTCCTTGGGAGCAGCGAGAATATCAGTTTCGTTGTGTTTCCTTTGTCGACTCATCTTCCGTTTACCCGGTACGTTAGTCTCCATACGAACGGAATAGCGTCGACGGGCTGTTCAACTGAAACTTTAACTATAAACTTAAACTATAAGTTTAACTATTTATATATATTATATATTTATATCCCCAGCCAAAGCGTTAAAAGAAAGGAGGCTGTTCAGTGCTCAACGTCACCACCGTGGATAACTGTGTCTTCATCTCGACTTTACGTTACAGGATGGAATGAATGAGGTCAGGCCTGTTCCTTTGCCTGGCATTTGTCTTGAAAACAACATGTAACCACTCTACCACATCCAGCACATGCACACGCACACACATACACAACACAACACACACACACACACACACACACACACACCACAACATACACATATACACACAACACCACACACACTCGTTATAAAGAATTTAGAATGTAACACCATTTCCAAACATAATATACACCGTGTATACAATGACACACTCTATGCACGACATCGACGCATGAAACCAAACACCATCAGCGACAGATACACGTCGCTATTGCATCACAGCTCGCACTGGTGAGAAAAAGCGAGACGGCGTAGAAAACGCAACGGCGGTCTCTAAAAGTAAGTCAGACAGTAAACGTTGACAATGCCACAAAGAGACGAGTCTGACACACGGATCAGCACCAACTTTCGAATCATAGCTCCCTTGTAAATGTGAAAATGATATAGATCTATATATGTTATATATAATATAACACACACACACACACACACACACACACACATGTACCGTGCTTATGGAATTCACACAAATCTCTGCCAGGAACAAAGCCTTGGAGCGGATGACCCACATGACATAGGCTTGCTGAGAGAAGAAAAGAATGTACACCTGAGTTCCCCCATGGCCTACGTGCAGGTACGTTTGAGATTCAATAAACATGCGCACGGTACGGACGCTTGCCCAAAGGCCTTGAAATTAGCCACACACAGTAAATGGCCGTACTGGTCGAGTGCGCTTCCTGTTAGGGGGTCTCACTCGGTCAGTTTCATGCATTCGGTCCTTTGGTACACGGGACACAAAGGAGTGGATAAAGGGGGAGGGGGGATTCCCTTTATTTCGGTGTAACGCCGAAGGAGTAGCCTATTCTCAGTAGGCCTACACTATGTAGACCAAGCGTCAGGGGGGAATATAGGCCCAACAGTACAAAAGTACACACTGGCCTGGCAGAACACAACTTGGAGGTGATTAGAGCGTCCACGGAAAGGACTCATTCACAAAACAACGAGTACAGGACAGAGGAAGCTCGACATTAAATTGCTTTCAAAGGACACACTGTTACGAAAGGAGTTGAAATTACGAGGGATTGGCACGAAGTTTAATTTTAATGGAAAGAAAATCTGACCCACTCTATGATAATCTCTACTCTTCTCTGAATTCCATTATATTTCATCTCGGCTTAACAAAATGAGTTTTCTGAAACGAACTGAGAGGTTGACTAACACACAGACAAAGGGTCACATCAATGCATAGACAAACAGGTCGCCAAAGAGACTAATGATGATAGTGGGTAGGTGGGTCGGTAGGCAGATGGGTAGGTAGGTAGGTAAGATGCAGGCAGGTAGGTAAGGCAGGTAGGTAACGTAAGCAGGTAAGTTGGTAAAGACAAACGGACATCAAGGCACAGGGGCGTAAGTACCACAAAATGTTGGTTGTTGTCATAAACATGTATTACAGATAACATAATCACTTGAAATCTATGTCTCCCCAGAAAACGCACCTTCTTGGACACAGACACAATTCCAGACACATTAAATACAAGCTTCAAGTTCAGAAGACAAGTCACACGGGGGACAGGAGCTGTACTAAAAATAACAGAGCTTAAGAGGGCCCACGCTCGACATAACTGCATCACTGTCTTCTAACATACAAAACTGCAAGATGAAGAGAAAAAAGCCGGCGTAGAGTAAGCAGGGTTGAGCACAAAAAAAAAAAATATGAAGAGAAAGGGGGTAAGGAAAAAATGTTAAGAGAACTACGGGAATGACACAAAACAAAAATGAATCTCTACAACTTCAAGTTATTTTTGTAACACACTTTACTGGATGTCAGCTACGGCACAGGTCAACACAATTTCCGCGCAGAGCCTTTTTATCAATAACCTTTTTCCCCCGAAGCATTTTTACTGCGTACTTCCCCACTACAACTTTGCTATTTTCCCGAAAATGCTTACTCACAATATCATAGTGGGAAATACCGGGAAGCGTTACTAACATTGCTGCGTTTCGAAATCCGTATTTCTTCCAGGCATGATGTCACACGTTTAGTTACGAAATAAAATATCCCAATCGTGTTGCGCAGCTATTTGCTCCTATTGCGTAACTTTGTCAACTTGTGTGATTAGTCACGGAGCATGTGAAGCCTTTAATTTGCATTAATTTCGACTACTGTTGCTTTATACATGGCGGTACGCCCGCTGAAGTCATCTACTATGTTTATTATACGTCTGAGTTCGGATGTCAGGCTGTTGTGAGCAACCAAAATGGTGACTAGGAGCAAGAAAGAACGGAAATAGCACAAACATACTCAAATAATTAAATGTAGCCTCAGTATGCCGATGAGTAAATCTTTGTCTTATACATGCACGTACAGAAGTTATTCGTGTTTCTAAGTTTACGCGAGCCATGCCCCCGATCCACTTTTAATTCGTGGATTTACTGATAAATTTAATAGTAAAACAGGCGATAAGTATTTATGGTACAAAGTGATAAGACAATTTACTTCAGATTCTTGTAAAATATTAATGGAAAAAAAATAATAATACGATTGATCCATGCCAGATGGATGTAAACATTGCTTCTTTTTTCTTTTACTTTATTTTGTTTGTTTTGTTTGGGGGGAGGGGGGGGTGTTTATGTTTGTTTTGATGAAGAACTAGAGAAACTTACTTTTTCTTCAAACCATGGAGTAAAAAGAGCTTAATATCTTTCTATTTCAGAGTAAACTTGACCGTGGAGGGAGCAAAATTTCATGACAGTTGGGGCAAAAAGACTACCGTGTACTGTTATGTTTTAACAATAAGGTGTACAAACATATAGGCCCCTACCTATTTGTATTCAGTGATGTATTAAGATTGGAGCATGTGTGCAGTACGATTGTGAAAGAGAGAGACCAATAAGACGGGGCATAAACAAGTGACATTACCTTGTGAATGGAGCCAACGTAAACACGCAAAAATGTCAAAGTAAGCCAAGAGAAAAGGGAGGACTAGCTTTGGAGGTAGATATTTCCTTTGCGCGCGAAACATATATAGTATGTGAGGATTGCGAAAGGTCACCCGTGGTTTCTCTTTCTACAGTCTGTCCTTCACTACCCCTTCCCTACTTTCCATTTACATGTATTTCCTATTTCCTATCCCTCACCCACCCAACCCATACCACTGCTGTAACGACGAACGGGTAGTCAGACACATTGGGGTCGCGTTATTACGTGAGTGGGAAATTATAACAAAAATAAAATGACGGTCACTAAACAAAATGCCGGTAGGTGGTGGGGTATGCAAGTATACACACACACACACACACACAAGCATGCACGCACGCAAATGTGCACAGGCGCGCGCGCGCACACACACACACACACACACACACACACACATACACACTCGCACACACACATATAAAACATACAAAATAATTATATAAAAATTACTTGCCCAGAAAAAAAATTACACAAACTGCTCTCTTTGCAATTTTACTTGCGAGTAGTGTTTTATTATTCATTTAACTTGTGTGTGTGTGTGTGTGTGTGTGTGTGTGTGTGTGTGTGTGTGTGTATGCGTGTGTGTGCGCTCGCGCGTGCGTGCGTTTTTCTTTTTGTGAGGACTGCCACTTTTTTATGATATCAACGAAGTTTGAGTGGCGTGGAAGAGGTTGATATCTGACATCTGAATGCATTGAGATTTTCAGTGTCAAAATTTGTATGCACATATTCTGTTAGCCCGTACTTAAACTCTTACGCTATTAAACTACATGGAGTTCTACGTTATCACACAGCAAATCACGACAAATGCCCACTATGGGCGAATAAATTGTGGTTTTTTTTCTTGCTCAACTCTACACAAAAGCTCGGAGAGTGGTTCAGCGTTTGTGAATCGATCGGGTCCAGATTCGATATTCGATCGAACCTTCTCTCACACGCAAGACGATTCTTCCAAACTCCTAAGAGGGAGGATAAGGGAAAAAAATGGGAAGGAAATTAAAAATAGCTCAGCCCATTATGAAGCCAATGCGAAATTCGCTAGGATCGATCGTGGTGGGAAACGAGAAGGCCACATACAGAGAAGGGTATAGGCGGTGAAAACATACAGCTGTTATAAATACATGTAATACGCTGCATTCACTGATTCATACGGTGTAGGTTGTGTGAAATCAAACAAAACCATGCTCTCCATGATGTCCCATAGGCATGTTATCCAACGGGAGAGGATTGCTCACATTCTAATCCTATGAGTATGAATGGCAGAAAGAGGAAACGGAGAAGGAAGAATAGAAAGATAGAAAGAAGAGGAGACAAGAAAGAGGAGGCGGAGGAGGAGAAGGAAGAGGAGGAGGATGAAGAAGAAGAAGAAGAAGAAGAAGAAGAAGAAGAAGAAGAAGAAGAAGAAGAAGAAGAAGAAGA
>JBDFRD010277040.1:0-10825 GCA_039654405.1 Bullina lineata
GTCTCATACCCCAAGTAACTAAAGAGGGCTTTCTTTGGTGGGGTAGGATAAAAAAGTGGGGCCTTACCCCTAACCCTAACCCTTGAATTCTTGCAATGCCACCGCGTTCGGAAAATCTCCCTTGTAAACCTTAAAAAGTTGTATTCAACAGTGGTTTCTTCTATACAGAATATTATTCCAATATAAAACTAATTTGTGGCTCACAACATGAAACATCAAGTACTAAGATCATTAAAATCTTATGACCATTTTAGCTCTAGATTAGATCTAGGGGGAAGACAACCCATTTATGCAGGAAGAAAAAACACACATAGCCTACTGCTTACTTTACAATTTTCTTAGGTTTTTTGTTTTACTTTTCTGACTTAGATATATCTAGATCTAGAATCTAGATTCTAAATGATTCAGATTTTCTCTGAGTGAATCAACAAAGGTGTAACCTACAGATCGAGAGTCTAGCTAATAATAAGAGAACAGATTGCTATATAGGGGCCTAGGCTATAGGCCTAACTTGTGCTAAAACATATCTGTCAAACTTTCTAGTTTAATTAATATCTAGCTCTAGATAGATCTTGTGCTTTCATTTGTGCCCATGGATCAAGCATCGAGTTGGACTTGAGAGACATTATAAGTCACTTTTAGACAGATTTTTTGAAATTATCATTAATCATTGCCGCCAGAGCCAGAGGCTGTTGTAGACTATCATTTAGACAGCTAGAATCTAGATTTAAATGTTCAACGAAAGTCATTACGAAGGCAGCTGGATTCAGTAACCCTTCAAATGAAAAAGATAATGCATATGAAGAAGAAATCTAAAGATCAAAACAGAAAAAAAATGAGCTGTACATGAAAACATTTCCATCACGTTGCGGTACTCGAAATGCTTCCACCATCTTTATGCGATTGTTATGATCCGTGCCGTCGCCTATTTTTAGAAAGAAAATGTTGAATGATGGGAAAAAACGCCATTTTACAATAATTGAGAGCGGACAGGAAAAGGAACAAAATTAGTGAGGCAGAACCGACCAGTGACCAGTGAGTTGAGCATGCAATGACTCAAGCTCCATAAATATTACAATAAAAATACGAAAGAGCATAAGGTTGAAAACATGTTTGGGATAGTGAATAAATATGGAGACAAATAGCAATGTTAGAATTCAGAAAGCAGAATTTCAATGATAGATTGACTTATACTTATAGCAAAAATAGAGGTAAATTAGTAAAAGAAAGAAGAATGTATTCAACCACGTTCGGGATTTTGTTTATCAAGTACATTGAGAGCGAAAGAAAATAATTTGATCATCATGTATATTTATACATTTATTTTCACAGTGAGAAAAAGTTAGAGGTGTGTAACAAGGATACGATCCATCACTTTGAAAGGAAAGGCTCTCAAGACAGTCGAAAAGTTTGATCTCGGATCTTCTATTTCCAGCACATTATTGTCTCTTGACAAAGAGCTAAATGCAAGAATTGTAAAAAGTTCCAACTGCACTTGGGAGACTCACAAAAAGAGCATTGGAAAGTGACAAGTTCACCATCATTAAAATGTACCAGACATGTGTTTGCTCAACCCTCCTACATGGAAGTGAGACGTTGAAGTTTCTCTTTTCAAGAGAAAAGACTAAAGTTTCCAGATGCGTTGCCTGAGGAAAATGCTGGAAATCAAATGGCAAGACAAATTCACAAACACAACAGATGTGCTCCAGGGAAGACACTTCCGTCACTATTTTCAGTACTTAGGTAGAGAAGGCTACGATAGTTAGGACATGTGAAAAGAATTTATGACACAAGAATTCTCAAGCAAATGCTCTAATTTTATGGGGAATTATCATATATGGAAGAAGGAGCAGGGGACTTCACGAACTGAGATACATAGACCAGTGCGAGTTCACTCTCAAAGAACTCTTCATAAATCAACAGAAACGGAATCAAACTGCAGAATATCGCAAGCAATGGAGATCAGCCATATAAACAGATGCCGAACGGTATGAGAACACTTGAATTGCAAAGACTATGGAAGCAAGACAAAGGAGGAAGGGAAGCGAAAAAAAATTATTATATATTTGCGTGTGTGTGTGAATTCTTTGATAAACTCTTCCTCGCCTTCCTAACACCTGTCCAATCCCAAACCCTTTTCCCCCGCCAAACTGTGCCCCAGCAGACACGTACGACAAATACGCAAACAAAACATACAATAAACTAATAAACAGAATCAAAGCAGGAATGAGCACATTACAGGTACAAGTCAGCATCGTTCAAAATATTTATCACCGTCATGACCTTCTCACTGTCACCTCAAAAGCTACAGCCGCCAAAACATCCAGCAAAGAAACTTCTTTACACCCACTTACGCCGACACACACATACGGATACACCCCAGAAAGGCATGTAAATTTGTTTCTTCATATCTTGAGTCTATTTCAGAATCGCTTCAACTGTGACAACCTATTTTTCTTATTCCTCAACGGAAATGTTGAGCGTTTAACCTGAACCTAACAATCCTATTTTGACGAAAAAAAAACGAATTTGGCAGGCAGATCAATTTACTTATTAAGGTTCCAATACAGTGGGGCCTATTCAGTTTTGTATTGAAAAAATCCAAAGAAAGCTCCAAGACGCAAGTCCTTTATTTTCAATAAGATTAAAAAGATTTGTTTTTAAAGCAAACACGATGAGCTATACCGCACTCGTCATTAACCTACCTAGTCTTTGATTCGGGGATTTGCGTGTCTCTCTGCCCCCGACCTATCAGTGTGAGATTTACCATTGGCAAGGCCCAAGGAAGAGACCAAACTGGAGGCCAACGAACAGGATCCTCTTGGTAATGGCGCAGCAGTCACTGGCTAGTGGAATACACTCTTGCCACAATCAACCCACCATCACCGGTTGAGGATACTCGTCAGTCTCGGCAAGCAGAACCAGCACAAAGATAAACTTGCACACTCGAAAAAAAGGATTTAAAAAACGGCCAGTCCAAGAAAAGGCATGTAAATGAAGTATAAGTATAAGGCACTTCTTGTTCAAATGACAGATTGAATGGAATGGAGAGAACAGCCCAGGAGCAGAAGTGGAAAGATCTGGCCCATGACTTAAGTAGGCTACTTGTGTATATAATTATATTGATCTCAGATGACATTACACCTTCACCATTGTAATCTGTGAGTTAACAAAACACCTCTATAAAAAGATATTAATTAAAAAGGGGAATACGTAGGCACATTCTATAAAGAGGGCTTTCCGTAAGCTACCCACCATGCAAATGGCTCTCTCTGTTGAAGCGTATGAACTATCGACATTGCTTTGGGGACAACTACTCTTCTGGAGGAAGCACTTCAGTGCTAATTGTCATCCGCCTTCTTTTTATTATTATTATAATAACTATAATCTATAGTGCAATCTGAACTTAAATGAAAACAGGGCCTACTGGACATTCCGCAGCACGGCAAAAATGACCGTTTTCGATTTACGGAAGAAAGGTTGCTGACCTCAGGCGCACTCCATTCTTCTAGTATCGGTATACTGTTAATGACCTGCTATTTGTATTGAATGCACAACGCAGATAAAGGCTGCAGGGAAGCTGAACAATGGAAATGGAAATCACAAGAAAAAAGAGCTACCCGAAGAAAACAAGGACAAACCAACGTGATGACAATTTCTGCCTTTGAAGGGAACAAATAATGACTACAAAAAAAAACAACAGTCACACAATGGAGAAGAGAAGAATGAAATAAATAATAATAATAATAATAATAATAATAATAATAATAATAATAATAATAATAATAATAATGAGCCTCTGTTGTATTGGGCTACAGAGAGCCTAAAACTGAGTCTGAATGGGTAGACGTAAATTACTCTTCCTCTTCTCGCTTTACAAGTCTGAGCATAAAGCTAAGTGGTTTTTTTTTCTTCTCATCCTTTTGTGTGACTGCTTTTTGTTGTTATTTCTTGTTCCCTTCGAAGACAGGAATTGTCGACACGTTGGTTTGTCCTTGTTTTCTTCGGGATAGGTCTTTGTTCTTGTGATTTCCATTTACTATTTACATTACAGTGTGTAAATCTAGAATCATCTCTCCTTTCTGAGGCAACGGAATGAAACTACAATGGATTAGACTTAAATTTTAGTTTTAATAGGTTTAGCCTAGGCCGATGTTGCACGAATTCCCTTCTTTTTTTTTTTAAACTTGCTAAACTGATAGGTAACGTGATTCTGAGAACGGAAGTTGATCACACAATGTACCGTTGGCATTCATCTTGTATTGAATTTGGCATCCTTTGGGTTTATTTCAAAATGATCTATTTTTATATAAAAATGAATATGTTTATGATAGCAATAGTTTGTTATCTTTCAAAATTAATTTAGTATTTATTTATATGATAATTCAGTATTTAATGGTTTTATTTCAATATTATAATTCGGCATAAAAAGAAATTATGTACCTGACTCAATTACGTCTTCACCAATTTATGACGTCAAGAGGAAAACAGCAGTGTGTGTTTTGAAGGATATTTTTTCGACCAAATAAGTCTATATTAAAGAATTTTGTATCATTTCATGGTCCTACATTATGGCCAAAGATAAAAGAAGGTGAGTACTCCTACTTTTACTAAACCACTGGAGTTATTATTTTGGTGATATGATTCTATGACGAACGATAGATAAATAATGAAACGGAAAATGGCTTGGACTTCTAATTGTTTGTTGACTCTGGCTCGGGAGGTGGAAGGAGGAGGATAAACTAACCGTGTTACAATAAATAAGCTGTTGACCCAAGAAAAATGATTTGTTGTGATAAAATTGATAATGAATATTCATTAGATTCTAATGACGGCCTTTGTAAGATTTATGGACAGTGAGCATCTGTAGATCTAGACTGAAAATGTGTATAGATTTAGGTTAGGCCTATTGTTCAGGAAGGGGAGAAAAGCCTGGTAAATTCTCGAATCCAGATTCTTGAACTATTCTAAGTTTAGGAGATCTCTGCAGTGTCGTTAGTTACATTTGACTGTTTGTCACAGAAGTTTATGAATTATTGTAGAAATCTAGTAACTGATCATGATTGGGATTAGCAGCTGCATTTTTGCCTGCTTATTTGTAAATAAATGTAATGTACCAGTACCCAAAAGTCAATCTGACCCATTATTTTTTGTGATACAAAAAATTCACCCAGTTACTCACTTTGTCAGACGTTTTCTTATTTTATTACCTGTAAGCGAAGCAAATCTTAGCCTTTTTTAACATGGGCAAAAATGTCACCAGGAATGTATTTTTCCAGCATCTGGATCTTGTAGATCTAGTGCAGTTTGCTTTGTTTTTTGTGTTGCATCATTTCATGTCTGTGCTTTTTTCATCATCAAATTCTGCCTACATTCTGAATGACATGAAACGATCCGAACAGTTTTTGGCCTTTTATGGTGTTATGTCTTCCCTGTGAAGTGGTGGTGAATTTTATAAACAGACATCATATGATCAATAGAAACCATTTTGTAAACGTCAGAGATCATGACATCATGTGAGCTAGTAAATTGAGTAAAGCATCATCCTCAGAAAAAATGTATTTTCTTCCAAAGAAATAGTTGCTTACTATCAAAGCATTTATCATAATTATTATTATGCGTATTAAAGTGAGTGGTTTAGGCTTAGAACAGAACTGTCTTTTTACTAAAAAGTTTTTACCCATAGCCTTATCAAAGAAAAGAAAGAACAGCCAAGCTTATCCCATAACATCACAGCGATACTAATAAGGTTTTCCTGACTTACTTTACCACATTAAATCATAACTTGCTTACAAAATAAGGAAAAGACTAATAATACTCACTTGTGTATGTTATGGCTAGATCAATGGGTAGAATATGAAGTGAGTTCAAAATGCTGTCTAAATGGCCCCCAACATGACAGATTTTTGTCTAAAACTGTTTTAATTTAAGGGAATATTTTTATTATTAACTGAATAAGTTTATAGAAGTAGATTGTCTGATTTTTTTTTCTCATTTCCTTTTACTTGACAAATAGGCCTACCACAGTTTGATTTCTTATTTTTCTCTGTACGCCCTTTCTTTTATCATGTGCCAAAATGCTCCCTTTCTGATTACGGCTTGTAAGGACCTGGGAATTTTTATGCTCCCATATATAAACCTCCTGTCTTTAAATACTGTGATTGATATATTTTTAAAACTTATTACGGTATCTTTTATTGATGGTGACCTTTACTTTTCTGTGATGGGTTTCCCAGAATCTAAGTAGAAACTGTCCATTGGCAATGAAATTTCAAGATGGGAAGATCAGGTTAGTTTCAAGAGCGATCAACTAGAAATGAAGGAAATAATGTTTCCATAGAAGCGCAGATGGTTGTGGATGCATCTTTACCAACAGCCCAATATTTTCTTCATCAAGTTGGCTTCTTCTCTGGCAATCCCTTGACTACTGTAGATTATAGCCTGTTATCTTTGTTATCTCTGAATCAAAACAAAAGAAGTTGTGTCTTATAATCAGACTCAATAGAATTGGGAAAAACTGAGATTTCTATTGAAACCAAATGTGTAGGCTTGGTGGTAAATAAGTGTGAGAGTGACTCAGAAGCAGGCATTTAATGTAAGACATCTTGGCAAAAGCGTTTTGCTTCAATTTAATAATTTGGAGAATTAATTAATTTGTGATGTTTTATAATTTACAAATCATTTTTTTCATATAAAATATATGCTACCGTAGAATAGAATATTTTTACATTTATAAAAAATAAGCTTACAAAAATGATGGGTTAGTAATTATCCATTGTTCCCTGCTTATTACAGGCATTACCTCATTAAATCAATTTCAGCGATACTTGAACAAGGAATTCCGTTTCACAGCATATATAATATGTATCTTGCAGTACCTGCAGGGTGGCTGAAAAGGTGAGAGAAGTAGACACACAAGGAAATAAGACCTGTTACGAAGCACCAACACATGACCAAAAAAAACTCTGTATGTTTTACACTAGAAAGTTATAAACATTGGTTTAGTGTTGTTATAACTTTGCGTTCAAAAATACAATCATCATGTATGTATGTTTTGTTGATTTTTTTCTGTATAGTTTGCTTTTGAAATTAAAAGAGCCAGTGACTGGAGACAAGCACTCAAAAAAATGTAGTACAATCTCTATATGGTTATTATTTATTTTTTTTAGATATTTCATGCATGTCTCGATATTTCTAATATTCGTACGGCAATCCGTTGTGGAGCATTTGTGTCTAAAGAATTCCTCATTTTTTGGTGTAGTGAGTGTGTGCATTCACATCCCAATCAGAGTGAACAGAAGGAAAGGGGGGGGAAAAAATGAGAGAAAAGAGACCTATAGATAATGAGCCAAGAGTATAGTGTATACTGGAGAAGGTGCTACATAAACAATTTACAATATAAATATATATAATTATTATATTTATACTCTCACAAAATAATGCAAGCTGTCATTGCTACTTTTCTGCCATCCTCTGTTGTTAATGCGCCATCCATCAGTTTCAAACTCTTGAGTCATGGGCACCCTTAAATATATGTCAGTTATCTTCTTTAAACTTTCTTCCTCGTCTCTTTGACACCAAATCATAAATTATTATAGGGAAGAAAAAAAAGGGGATTGGGTGAAAGGAGGGAAAGAGGGGCTGCATGTAGGCCTACATAAAGGTGCCAAAATTACCATTAATTTAAGAAATTAAATATGGTTTAGTGGCTCACTTTTATCTAAAAATCAGAATATTATTCAGCCCATAAGGTGCAAGGAAGTCACAGTGAGTGAATTATGAAGAAAATATCGGGTCTGTTTTTCTTTTGCAGTTTGCAGTGTCGCATGAAATGTGCTTTTCAAAAACAAAGCAAAAATGAAAATGCACTGATTTTGGGCGGGAGCTTTTAAACAATGCAGTAATTAATGAAAAGTGTACTTTGAACTCTCTCACTTTGTGTCCATAGTTCTGATAGAGGCAGTTTTCAATGCAGGGTGTGATGATTGGGACCAAAGAATCCTGATCAACTTCTTAGTTGCCATGGAAAAATTTTGCACAGCTGAAAGAAAATCCGTTGTATCTTTTCCATGAAAATGTGGTGTAAAACATCTCCATTATGTTTGAGACGACAATATGAAAATATTGTAACTTGGTGGCGAATACTTAATCAGCAGTTAAGGTCAGACACTAGACAGGCAGGGTGTTAATATCCCATGTTGTTCCTATCAAGTGATTACAGTTCATTATCCTGCATGACCTCATCACCTTTGTCAAGTGGCACTGACACCTGTATCAGTGTCAGAGTAGAACTTTGGGCTGTGTTTGTCAATGATATTGTATGTACGGAGATCAACTCTCGACACTTTATCCTTTTCGAGTCCTCGGCAACCGTGTACATTATAAATAACCTGAAGTGTCATACATGATGTCGTAATAGGCGCAGTTGGACATCCTCTTTGTTTCTGTTTCGCTTATACAGGCATTGATCCTTTTGGTGAGGAATAACAAAAAGGATTTAAAATAATCGTTTTTAATCTTCTGCTCAGGCAGTGCTGTGCTTCGTTATCTTGAAAAATAAACAATAATTACGAGACGGTCGAAGGGTCATAAACGTGTTGCTTGTATATAGGGTTTTTTTTTTCAACGGAATAAAATGTATTCGTCGGAAAAAAATTGGAAGATAGAAGATGCATGCTTTGCCGTGCAGTTGTGGGTTGGGTCCTCCCTTTAACTCAGTCTGAAGATGACCTATCAGTTGCAGGGGCCGGAAAGAGATTCTTTAATTTGAGTAAGGTTTCTTCTCGCATTGCCTTTGTGAATCATCCAAATGCATAAGGGTGAAAGCAGGTCAGTCAGTAAAGTTGTCGGGAAAACAGAACAAAATGCGAGGCACTGATTCAAGTTCCCTGGAATTTTCAAATGGCACGGTGTGTGCGTGCGCTCTCTCTTAATATATAGACTGGTTTTAAGCGCAGTTGTTGGTTGTTTAACTGGTACTATGACGTCATGTTGTTGGTTGTTGCAATGGAGCTGCGATTGGTTGGTTGACGCCGCCGACTTCATTTGCGAATAGTGAAAGGTTATGTGCAATTTGCTTGCCTTGCATGGCTTATCGCAAAGTGGTCGTATAACTTGTGTTCACGACTAGCTGTCGAAGGAGTTCAAGTTTTTATCTTGAGTCCTTTTCTCACCGTACATGTCTTGTCATCTCGAGATAAACGTTGACATGTTTCGGCCATCGCGCGTCAAACTCTTGACCCCGCCTGCTTTTCCTCCCCTCTCCCCAACTCCGAGCAGGGCTCAAATTTGATGAAGGCACTGAGGCTTTGAGGAGATGTCCTGCCTGTTTATTTGCTTGAACATTGTTTTACACTCTGCTTTTAAATATGATTTTGTGCGAATCAAGCAGAGTGTTTTTCATAGTTTTTAACTGGCATTGTCGCTATTACATGTTAATGCCCAAACTTATCGCCACTCTGGGGTTCCTTCTTTGGCGATTCTCAGTTGACGTTCTTACTGTGTTAACTAAAACTCTGCATCACCTTATAATTTTTTCTATAAAGGGTTAGAGGGTGGGTGAGTCTGCAGTTCAGGAAATTTTCAAAAGCACGCATCTCAATATACAGCGAACAGTTATTTCCATTTTTTTTTTTTGTTTCTTTGACCCTCGTTTCAGAAATTTCGTTTTAGACCATACGTTTTATGCCGCAGACTTCAGTGTTATTGTTTGAATGCTCAGGAGTTTATCATGCAGAAACTAACTTAATACAGAAATAAAGAAATAAAGCAATCAGCAGCCTAATGCAGAAGTCGTCACAGCTGCGATTCCTGAAACAATCTCAATAAAAGTGTTGCGAACAGCATAGAATACCTCATATTCACTGTGCACACAGTACTTTCCTGGGGAAAAAACAAACATGACCCAAGAAGACCCCTTGACCTGGTAGACTGGCCCCTTCTTCTGCTGGCTTAAACCTCCCTTTAATGTCATGTAGGGCCGTCCGCTCCCCGGTGGGCCAAGAGTAGCTAACACGGTGTTAGGGGTCAAAGGCGGAATGGCCGGTAGTAGCGGACACTTTGTTATCTTGAGAGGCAGGATCATGGGCAGATTAATGTCCGGTGTCAGCCTCTCAAGCCGACCTGGAAACATGCCTACTCTGGCCGTTATAAGGGAAGGGGGAAGGGGGCGGTAGCAGGGCATTGTGGATGACAGTTTGCTGCTTGTCAGTGTAGCCACGCGAGATGCCTGGCGAGTCTCAGGGAATTGGGAATTCCAAGTAATGCCAAGCGTCTACTTTTTCTTTGTTTGTTTTTTTTTTCTTTTTGTTTTTGTATTTTTAATATTAAAAAGAAAATCCCAGGGCAGTAAATAGCCCGTACTGGATTAATACTTGACGCTATCTGTGAACGTTTTTTTTTATCATTGTATGAAATAATTGCTGGGTTCAACCTTTCTCTGGCGCTGTTGAAAGACACTTCTCTCATTTGGATATTTTTTTTCTCCCCTTTACTTACGAAGAAACGAACAGGTGTGTGCGTTTTCAAGGAAATGCTTTGCGCGTACACAATGTTTTCTGAGGGAACGTCTGTGTGGTCCATGATGAGTCCTTCAAAGGACACGGACAAAAGAAGCGTACAATACTGTCCCAGGCTACTGTGTTCACTTGTAGTACAGGAGAGGCAACGTCAAGCAATGGTAGCAGATCGTGGCGTCGATAATTCATTCTTGGCATTGCTGCGCCCTTACAGGTATTGCGTAAACTTTGCTCCTCCTCCTCCTCCTCCTCCTCCTCCTCCTCCTCCTCCTCCTCCTCCTCCTCCTCCTGCTCCTCCTCCTCCTCCT
>JBDFRD010277151.1:0-10822 GCA_039654405.1 Bullina lineata
AGAGAGAGAGAGAGAGAGAGAGAGAGAGAGAGAGAGAGAGAGAGAGAGAGAGAGAGAGAGAGAGAGAGAAGGGGGGAGCGGGTCCCGTTTCGCTCATTTACCTGAGAAACGAAATTACAAAATAAAACACGTGCTGACGGCTTCTAGATCTAGAACACACGCATTGTGACGTGGATGATGGCGTCTGATCGTGGGCCTTCAGGAGAACAGAAGAGGGTTTCATATTTTATACAGGACACAGGTAAACCTGGAGGTGAGAAGGACACAGGTAAACCTGGAGGTGAGAAGGACACAGGTAAACTTGGAGGTGAAAGGACACAGGTCAATCTGGAGGAGCCATGAGGTGAGAGCATCTGTGTGTGAACGCTCACCTGAATACACGAGTGTGAGGGTGTGTGTTAGTTTTCATTTTGTACAAGAACAAAAATGTTCTCTATGGACGTGTAAGGGTGATTTATACACGGCACAGGTGAAAGGATTAGGAGGGAGGAGGGTTCCACAACGGCTTTCAGAACAAAAACAAATTATGTCCGTTTGGTTTACCTTTTTTATTTATTTTTACCTTTTTTTGCCATTCTTCGGGAACCTCCGATATGAAGCTGAGACGGACATGTTTAAATCAATATTTCATAAAACGAAGAGGCAATAAAGAGAATGAGAACGCGAGACTGTAGTTACATATGTTTTCATGTTTCCTTTCACTCCACAAAGCGGGTCTCATTTCTCCGTTTCTGAAGTATCTAATGGTCGCAGGCTTCACTCCAAGTGAGTCAACAGCATCAAAAACCTCCAAGCCCAGGGCAGGAGAAATCCATCTGTAAGTAGAACAACTCTGTGACCCAGTTCGGGCCAATTACCCTTTGAACAGAAGGGGGAGATAAACAGTGTCCGTTTCCTTTGCTCCATCATTATTTGATCCCTAATGGCGGAGGACTGTTGGGCAAATCCTCCGGAAGAACTCGATACGCGATATTTGAGGAAGAGGTCGGCCATGTTTTGGACAAGGAGACTCGTGTCTGGAGAATGAGACGGCTAGAGAAGTACTCGTCTTGTTTCTTTGTATTCGCTAACTTATTAAACTTTCGTCTATCACGGCTGTCAGAGATGTTTCCCATAAACACATTGTTACTGAAAACTGAGCCAACGGTTGTTTCTTCATGACCGATACTATTTTGTTTAAACAGATCCCATCACTGAATTTCTGAGATAACCAATTAAATAAGCCCCAACAGTTTTATTATATGCAAGAGATTAACACATTATTTCACTCATTGGTTCAGAAAATTTAAAGTATCACTGGAAAAGTATTAGAGTAAGAAAAATACAACGAAAACCGTCATAGATTGGACGTTTGCTAACGAAGCACAGAGATACGAATTAAAACACGACCAGTGGAAGGCTATTTTTTTTAAACGTGAATTTTTTTTAGTTATATATTGCTTACTCCAAACTACATCTAGAAGTCTGAACGCCGAGCTGTTTTGGAAGTGAGCTATACAATCAGAGATTTCCATGCGTATGTCACGCACGTTGAAGATCCGATAACAGTCTAAAATCGTTCAAGAGCAGATAAGCCAGTTAGTGCCGATGTCTGGACAACAACATTTCTAAATTTAAATTCGATCCTTGAAGGAGAATCGTCTCATTTTGTGAGGATCATAGGCCTACAGAGTACAGACGAAAACAGAATGAAACTTGATGAAGATAGGGGGTGCCGTGAACATGGTACAAATGGCAACATAGGAAACAGTTGTCAGTTCAGTTTTGTAGATCGATTTACAAGTGTAGCAAATATTTAGTATAGTCTGAGTTTGTAACGAAGGAACAAAACAAGATAGAAAGATGATGGAGTATAACTCTCCCTCTCTTTCAGTCTCTGTCTCTCTCTGTCTGTCTGTCTCTTTCTGTATGTACCTCTCTCTCTCTCTCTCTCTCTCTCTCTCTCTCTCTCTCTCTGTCTCTCTCTCTCTCTCTCTCTCTCTGTCTCTCTCTCTCTCTCATATATATTCATGTGCCCCTACCCTGTTATTGATTGTCCTCCAGCATATTCTGCATGCGAGGTTAACCTACGACAGACTGTCATTCTGTCTAGAAGATGGTCTAAAAGTTACAGTATTGAAATCGGGATAAGCTCCAACTCAGTGGGTTCTATTGGGCTTAAATTCACAGTGTATCTCTTGTTTCATAAAATAGGTGAGCCAGCTGGAAGGGGTATACAGTGTTCAGGAGCCCCACTTCTGGACTCTCTGTACAGACGTGTATGTGGGCACCATCAAGCTGGAGGTGGCCGTCAACGCAGACACGCGTTACATTCTAAGTCAGACACACAATATATTCACACAGGTGGGTTGGCTGGGAGTTTGCGTAAGTAAAAGTGAGTAGAGGTGGAGCTTGTCAGAAAGGATTATATCAAAGCTTATTTTGTGATTACAAAAAAATGTATCGATTCTCAGTTGACTTCAGACATTTAAGGAAAGAAAGGTTTTCTTTTTCTTTTTCAACATGTGTAAAAATATGTCTGTATTTATGTCCCTGTGAAATACAGCAGTGGTGTTTTTATGTGTGTGTGTGAAATTAGATCCTTGGTTTCTTTATTTTACGTTTGGCGAGATGGGAAAATTGGAAAAAAAGCCAATTTATTTTTTAAACATGTCAACTGTGAGTTGTTTGACTCATATACATTATTTTCTTAGAAGAAATTTCATTCTGTTGCCTACATTATTTTTCTAATGGTAACAGCAAAGACTAATAATAGCAGGTAAATAGTACGATTTCATACCACACACAATTTTATACAATGCCTCATCATCAAGTTAGCTGGTGGATTTATTACAGTTAAGTAAGCTAAGGCTGAACATAAATTTTATTCAGGATTGTCATTGTTTTTTTGTTTTTTTTTCAGGTGGGCGTTCGTCAACTCTATGTTCAGATTGACCATGCCCCTATGTAGATCTGATTGACAGCTCGTGGTGACTGTCAGTGGCAGACCTTACAAGAGACCTCAAGTCCGCTCCGATGCCTTTCTCATATTTACGCAAGCATTGTTTTTCTGTTTTATGCAGGGTTTTGTTTTTCTTGGTGATGCCATGTATGAAGTATGTTGCTTTAGAGCAGGAAGAAGTGTGTGATACAAGGGTAAAGGCATGCCTCTATATTAGGAAGGGGAGTGTTGATACGTTGCACGAGTCGTTCAAAAAATAAATATGGATGTGAGAAGCTTGAAGTTTTTATTTTCGTGGTGCCATGTTTGAATACAGCTGTTGGCTTCTGGAATGTTAATTTGCTTCTTGTGCAATTGTAAGGCTTGATTGTATAGCTGTGATGTATACATTGAAGCGTGAAGATGATTTTTGAACATAAAGATGAAATGTTTTAATTATCACAAGTGTTTGATGTATTGTAATGGCGACTGGTCTGAGTTGGACTTGAGCTTCAGTGTTATGTCCCGTCATCTCAGTGACGATGACGGCCTTTTCAAGAGACATAGGGTTTGGCTCCGTATCATGACATTATTCAAAGTCAGTAACACTGGGATTAAACCTGAGACCTCTTACCTCAGTGTTAAGCGCTGAGCCACATCACTGATGTGACTGTGAGGACTAAGTTTTATTTAATTATATCATATTACAAGGAACTGGGTTTGGTGGTACATCCCATATAACTGTAGATGGCCTCTGCTGAGGTGCCCTTTCTTGACAATCGTTAGTCCATTCCTTGTTGGAATGTTAAGGGTAAAGGTCCCATATTTATTGGTGATGGTAGTTTGTAAATGTTTCCCACCTTTGTTGTCCCACCCACTAAGAAAAACATCAAAAACAGTAAGTGATTTGTAGTGCTATGAGTGAAGTGTGATCTAGGAACTGTGTGTAAAGATTGTGCTTTTGTTGAAAAGAAAAAAAAATAGATACAGGCAAACACATTTTTTTCTTGAAGCTGGACAAAAACAAAGTGAATTTGTCATTTCAGGAATTCTTTGTTTTTGTTAATTGTGCATCCTCATGGTGTAATTGAAGCGTGGGAGTCATTTTTGACCAAAGAAACTACATGCTTTTTTCATGAACTGCTGGAATGTGTTTGCAGAAGTATAGAAATGTATAAAAATGATTTTTACCCTATTGTTTTATCATACCATCGGTTTTATATGCAGCATGGAGTCAGTTTTACGGGACTGTAGGGGTGATTTTATGAGTGTAAAGGAGCCTAGTCGTCCTTGACTAACTTGTTAGTCATTAGCTGCTGTGATGTTGAGGATGATGTTTTCAGCTCATAGACACTGGTTGCTTGTCTGAAAGCCTGTTTCACCTTTCTTGTTCCACCCAAGTGAATATTGGGCCAGTTTTAGTAGTTATAGTGTTCTTTAATAGTTTCCAAAAGTATTATTTAATAACATCAGAATAAGTTCATTTCGAACTTATAAAATACATGTAGGTATAGAGCTGGCAGTAGTACTCTCAAAGAGAATTGGGTCCTAGTAGAATTGACTAAGGCATCCTGCCTTGAAATGGGAAATTGATGGGCATAATTTAGTTTTATTTTATCATTTTAGAAATTCTGAATTCTCTTGCACTGCAAGTTTTCTTGTACTCAGAGTGGCCAAATTAAGTAGGCTGATCATTTATTCACAATACATGCATGTGTCGTAAAAGCATGGAGACGATGCTTAATCAGATCTTTTATCGTGATATTTTGCAGTGAAATATTGTTGCAAATGAATTCTTTTAAGTAACGAACTTCAATGTAAGTGAAAATAATAATGATGAAGGTGCTGTTACAGTGATCTACAAATAGATTTTTTTTTTTTTTTTTTTGAGCATTTTCACGATGTTCTGAAAAATAACATGTTCTAGAATTGCCTGTTTGTGGTGCTATATCTATCACTCACTCAAGCATATCTGTACCAACCGGCATTTAAATCACTGTCAAGGGTCCTTCTTTCACCTGATACCATTTGCTGCTATTCTGAAGCTATGTCAAGAATGAGTCTTTTTGTCCTTCAACTCTTTTTCAACTGTTAAGTTATACACCAGATTTCTTTCAATTGCTCTCTTTTTCCTTTCCCTGTGTGGCCAGCATAAAAGAGCTGGATGGTGAGTTGTCAGGCAATAAACATGTCGCAGCCAACCCATACTGTATATATCAAATCTGCTCTAGCTTTAATTCTGTTGAATCTGTTTGGGAAGAGACAATGGGGAACTTCCTATCATCTGGTTGATTTTGGTATACAATGTTGTATGCTTGATATTTCGTAGCATTAGATGTCTTTCTGAACTTAAAGTTGGTATTTTCATTCATATAGTAAATTCACGACCACAGCACTCTTTTCTTTTCAGTATTTTCAACATTTTATGTTGCTTTGATGAATGTCGTCAGATTGCTTTTGTGAAAGAAATTCCAAGTGATCTGGAGGAAAATTTTCTTTGTTTTAGATTAATCAATTTTGGACGTGTTGACACAGCATTTCATATAGATGTTGACTTAATCAATGCAAAGGAATCAGTCAGTGTGCACTGTTAAGTAAGCGCTATTTTCTTGTACTTAGTTGTTTCTTGTTTTTTTCCCTGTCCAATCTCTGCTAACCATTTCATGGTGTCATGCAGTTTCTTGCCTAGTATTCACATTGTTAGCTAATTGCTCAGCGAATGTGTCATCTATTTCTTATGTAACGGGGGGATCCTGTGTTTAAACTTATTATAAACCACAGGTTGATTAGGGTGAGTTTTGCTGGTTATGAACAATGGATAAAATGAGTAAATGTCGAGTTTCTGTTTTTCATGAGATTAGTGCTTGGGAATAGACTTAATTTTTTTTAATCTATGTAAGTTCATAAAATTTTTAGTTTGTTAACGCAACCTTTTGGCTGTAGGATATTTTATACTGTATTTGTGCTCTTTATTTAGTCTGTTGGTAAGTCAAGTCTTCACAGTCCGTCTGTGCCTGCCTGAATATCATTGTTTTAAGTTTTGAGCATACACACACATGCACAGGCATTGATTGTTTTTCATTATTTCCTTATTAGCTCATTTTTCTTTTCATATGTTAACTTTATTTGCACCTGAAGCACAAGCTGATAAGACTGCATTCATTTTAGAAATCTCAAAAGCTCTATGGCTCTGTGTGCAATATAATTAAAACAAAGTGTCTTGATTACTTGAAGTATCATGAGGCTGTAAAACACAAGGACTGTGTTTGCACTGAAGAAGCATTTGTATTATTTTTCATCTTTCCTTTTTTTCTCTTAAAAACAGTACATTATACGCATATGTCATATTGAGACTTGCGTATTTGACCTGTGATTGCTTGTTTGGTATGAATGTGACGTTGGTTATTTTTTTGAACAGGATGAACAAGTTCATAGGCATATTTACAAGGTTGGTCTTTGGGCTGCATTAAGTGTTATCTATGGAGCTGAGATTGAGTCAAATTAGTTGGAGGAAAAATACAGTTCTGATGATTCATGTTAGAAAAAAAATGGAAGAAGTCTGCATAAAGTGTGCTGTCATTCAACTGTGTTACATAGTCTTGCTTGTTATCTATCGTTAACTAGTGAATACCTAACTGCTCGTGACATGACAAAACTATACCCTCCCTGCCCTTTCTAAGGTATTAATTTGTTCTCCAGTATTTCATTAACGCGATGTACTCTAACCTCTATTTTTATATTAGTCTTTCGTTTGTTCATTCACTGCTGAGAGGGATTCAGAAGCTTCATGTTTCATGCTTTAGAATGTCTTTTTATTTTGTTATCTGATGAAAATGGAAAGCTTGTTTCTTTCATTGAAACTCAAAACTGTTGTTTGAAACAATTTAAAAACTTTATTTTTCCTGCCAAGTCAGCCATAATATTGTATTGTTTTTTGCTGGGGTTTTTTTGGGGGGCGGGGGTCAGAAAAGTTGTTTACCAATGTTGCCTCAATGATCCAGGACTTTCGTCATTTTAAATAACACTCCATTTCTTTCTCCTGGCTGTTGTCCTAATTTTAAGACTTTCTTACTTAAGTCAAGATCATACTGTGACTGGAGAAATAATTCGGTGGATTGAGATTCAGCTTTTATTGAAGTGATGATTGTCTTGGGGACTGCATCAATAACAATTGTGCAAGTGCTGACAACTGGTTGCAGTTATTAGGGGGGGATTAGTGAAATTTTCATGCTTGTATTATGTATATTCAATTTTATTCTGATAAAAAGGCTAAGGGAACTTGTATTGGGTGTATGTTGATCGTAAGTCAAGGACGTGTATTATTAATTCGTTATTGGAATGTCATTTAGTAGCAAAGGCTTACTTTACACACAAGCTTTTTTTTTCCTCACACTTTTTTTTCCATCTTCCCATCAGTACACCAGTTTCAGGGTGTTTACTGTGCTTGTTTTTATTTTTCTGCATTTTGTAGTTACAACAACTCCCATTTCACTAAGTGCATACATCAGTAAGTCACACCAATTGTGTGACATAAAGATACTATCATTGATGCTATTCATATGACAGGACTTTAATTAAGAGATGAGTAGCCAGCATTCTTTGTTATTTAGATGTGTGGTTTAGCAGTGTGTTCATCGGGTTTTTGTTTGTCAGTCTTCCATTCTATATTATGAGCTTATGTTTGGTCACAAGTAACAGAGACTAGAGAAAAATGAGCATTGTGCAGTTGAAGGTATGTGATAATGTCACAGGTTTCTAAGTAACAGGTGAATGTGGCATGGGAACATGCCTCACCTGAGAGTGAAGTTTACTGTTTCAGTTTCTTTGTGATCTCAAATTTAATTTCGCATTTTAAGGTTGGAAGGAAATAGCAGTATTGTGGAACAATTATTTTATTGATGATTTCATTGTTATAATTTCACTTTTTGAACCATGATCTTTTCAAAACTTCTGTTTGTAAAGACCAACAAGGGTTTTTTTTAAGCTAACTCATTAGCAAGATAACATTCTTACAAAGCTGCTAATTCTGCTAGTTTCTTTTAAAAATCTGTTTTTAAGCCTTGAAACATTTTTAGCCCAAATGCCAGCAGTTTTGTTTTAATGCATGTTCTGTACAATGCAGTGTTTTTGTTTCGATAAGCAGGAATGAACTTATTAGTTTTATATGTATCAACTTTCATAACTAAGTATTAAAGTTTTTTGTTCCTAAGCTTAATAACATTCAATAAGTATTCCCATGAAATGAACATATTTTTAATGTTTGTCCCAGTGTTTTAAAGTGAAATTGGCTTATCAAGGCTCATACTGTCACAGATTGTAAGCAAGAGAGAGAGGGAGAGATTAGGTGGGTAAAATTTTGTGTAAAATTCATATTCCGAATGATTATGATTTGCATTGAGCTTGCATTAAGATCGTTGTCATAATTTTCAGTTATTTCTATCTTAACTTTAGCCAACATGGTGTTTTAGCCTTATTGAACTAGGACAAATGTTCTGAATGGAATTTCAACAACATGTGATTGTAGTTGCTGGATTAAAAGTCTTGTGGTGAAAGATGTTTCTGATGTACCCAATACGACAGTACTTACTCAGTGTTGATGAATAAATGGGATCACATAGTATTTGAATCAGACCAGCACTTTTCTTTTCATGTGATAATCGCTCATAGGCTGATAGATCAGTGCTTAATTACAAAGTTCTCAAGAGCTATTTATATGTGCATAATCAAATGGAATGTTAAAAACAATAATGCACAAATACCCCACAAAATAAGAAATATTTGGTCTGTTTTTGTTTTTTTTAATACATATTGTACATATGTATGATTTCTGATTAATATTATATAGTATCTATTAAGTGGTAGAGTGTTGGTTTAAGGATTAGAAGGCTAAATGAATTGCACTATTTTTTTTATTTTGGGGGGGGGGGGGTTGGAGGAGAGAATATCTTTTGTTAATGGGTTTTTTTTTTTAGCATTCGTGTTTTACAATTTTTGACTAGCTCTCTGGTATTTCTCAATAGAAGGAACAGTTGATGAGATTTGAGAGTGGTTTGCCTACACTCTGATGGCTGGAACAAAACAATCATGTTATAACATATAATATATTATATATTCATAAATACATTCCCCCCTCTTTTTTTTTTTTTTGCTTCATTGTCTGGTTTAACTACACTTATTCTTATTATGGTGATGGTATTTATTATTCCTCTTCTTTTTGATGGATTTCTTTCTGTTTATAATTCTTTTTCTTTTGGTGTTCATTGTATGTTTTTCAGTGAGTGGAAGTAATACTTGGATAGAGATAATTGTTTTGGGGAAGAACTAGTGTCCTGTTTCATCATGCAATCTCTCGTCGTGCAAAAATATTTTCATTCAGTCTAAAGGTGTAACATTGTCATTGCCAAATTTTCAAAATGTATGTATTCAGAATGTTTTAACAATGAGACCAAAAAACGGTTGTACATCTATCCATGAGAATTACGTTCTTTCGTTGTTGTTGTTGGGTTATTCTAAAGCCAAAATATTAGACTGATTACAAGGTACAGTATGTGGGCTAACAATATTTACTAATCTTTTTGTGTACGTTTTTTTTTTTTTTGTTTTTTTTTTTTTATTTGAAAAACCACTCTTATTTCCTTTCTAAGATCACTGTATTTGAAAGCGCTCAAGGAAAAACAACAAACTGTTTAAATTGTGTTATCAGTCCAGTTTGGGTTCTTTTTTTTAAGTCTAGCAAGGAATGCCAACATCAACTTTGTTATCATCTAGTCTTATGGCCTGAATGAAGGACATAAAAATCTTCATTGCTTTTGAACTAATTATATTGTATTATATAATGATATAAAAATTGTTGATAGCTGATATGTCACATCATCAACTCTGCAAAATGCTCATTCTTGACTATGTGAAACAATAAAGAATCACATAAATGGAATGAAAATCTTCCCTCATTGTTGTATTTTTCACTTTGTGCATGTCATTTACTCTCTGCATAATTTCTTGATTTGGGGGATGATAGTCCAGCGTGCCTATGAATACATATGGCTCTTTTCGTCTTTTACAGAGATCAAAGCAGCTATAAAGCTGCTTTGCCTGGTATGCCTCTTAGAAACAAAGCTTTGCCCAGAGACGCTGTTCCTCTCTTGGTCATTCTAGATTTATTCCAAAAGAAAGATATTGTCAATACATTTAGAACCAGTCTGAAGACGTTTCTCAATAAAATTTTGAAATTTAGACATTTTGCTGAGACAGCGGCACTTGCTTACTGTTGTATGAATGATTTTAGACTGTCAAAGGATCTTTAACATGCCTAACGTTCACATGGGATCTCTTATATAGCTCAGCTCCAATAGAGCTCGGCATTCAGACTCTGCACTACCCAGATGGTGTCAGGGATAAATATAGGTCAACAAGTTTGCAGGAAAAAATCCTGCCACAGGCGGGAATCAAACTCAGACCCATGTGTTCAGAAAATGGACACCTTAGCGACTAAGGGAATCTGCCTCCTATGAATACAAACTTATGGAAAAATTATATGGTTCCATAAATTTTATCATTAAACAAAATTTGCATTACATGGCATAAAACTAGTCAGGTGTTGACGAAGGTCTGCATCTTCTGTTGCATGGTCTTGGCTTTACGTCATGTCTCACAGCCATAAAGAAGAACTGACTTCACATTGGATTTGAAAATGCGAAGTTTGGTTTTCATGTTGATTTCTTTTGATGCCCAGATTTTCTTCAGTGTGACGAAAGCAGTTCTTGCCTTGCCAATCCTCGCTGACACATCTTGATCGGTACCTCCTTTTGGGTCAATCACACTTCCTAGGTAGACAAAGGATTCGACCTCCTTGATGGACTCTGTTCCGACTGTGATTGGCATGCTACTAGTTGCATTTATTTT
>JBDFRD010277261.1:0-10822 GCA_039654405.1 Bullina lineata
AGAAGAAGAAGAAGAAGAAGAAGAAGAAGAAGAAGAAGAAGAAGAAGAAGAAGAAGAAGAAGAAGAAAGGGAGGAAGAGGAGAAGGAGGAGGAGAGAGGGGGGAGGAGGAGGGCGAGGAAAGGAGGAGGAAAAGTTTTCCTTTAAGAATTCAAATTAACACTTTTTGTTCCCCTTGACATTAAGGAAACAGGCCATCAGTATGACATTTACATGTACAGAGAAAAACAATTTTTTATTCAATCATTTGGGCGTTTCTCAACAGTGTTTATGTCACATCTCGACAGTAAAATGATCGCAGAATCAGAAAGCAGGATCGAGAATATCATAGGCTGACACTAGGGCATTGTCTTCTCTGGGCCCATCTTTACATGCGTGTTGACTCAAGCTAACGGGAATGCAGGCTTCAGTGTCCCACACACTCCACTCTTGGCAAACTGAAACAACACTAACGGACAGGAGCGACGTCTGTGGGGTCGTTTACTGGGCCGGAATTGTTTTTGGGGACGAATCTTGACTTCCAATAGCAACGTTTTTGGGGTGTAAACGTAAAATTAGATTAATGTTTTAGTAAAGATAAACACGTGAAATTTATCGACTCTCATCTCTGCCTAACAGAAATCAATAGTTATTGTGAAACTCATTGTGTATTTGACAATATTCTAAATTCTCAAGCTCATTTGGCTCTCTCGCTTTCAGCTTCCACTGGGACAGTGACTTTTGTATTCAGTGGTCTGAGTAATGAACACAGTACAAAATGCGCTGCAGCAAAGGTCTGTTTCTTTCAACAGCACACACACACACATATACACATAAAGTAAAATTAAAATTCCTTCAAGCCCGTGAAGCCCAAAGAGCCGGAGCTTATCCCCGTTTCAGTAGCGTGAAGCGGAACAGACGATTATTACATCATCTCCTACACAGGACTGTAGTCTGTCTTAGGTTTATTTCCCCAGCAGAACATGCCGGTACCCACTTTACGCCCACATTGGCACAGGAAAAATGGTGTAAAATGCCTTTCCCCAGAACACAACTGTGTCGTCCGGAGTCGAACCATGGAGCCTTGGATTGGGAGTCCAGCGTACTAACCATTCAGTCGCAGCGCCACCTTATCTATAAAGTAAACAAGACCTATTTGCGACGCTGTTTCTTCTTCTTTTATTTTCCCCTTTTTATTTCGTCCTGTTGTGTGTTATTATGTTTGTATATACTATTATATGTATAAAAAAGTGCACAAGTGTCGACATGGGTGTCAGTGTATGTGCGTCCTTTTGTTATGAGGTGAGGTGAAACTCCATTTTCCTGTCTCCCATAGGAGAACCAAGATTGCCTTTTTTCAATGTGACTGGTTTCGAATCAACCGTGAAGACTCAGACTAAGATAGGATGGCAGCTCCATCGTGTTGCACACATTAAATGACAGTGAGCCATGCCCCATCTCACAGCTGGCAAACAAGATTCATACAACGGTCTTGCAGGTTATTTCACTAAAATCATTGAGGGTAATTACATAAAATGCTAACCTCTTGAAATCTTTATTGAAAAACTTCGATGGTCCTGTGTATAACGCAAACAGCTCTTGTAGCCAGCATCATAACAAATACATGATACTGAATCTATTACAGAAAACACGTGGCACGAGTCACCGTGCGGTTTATTTTTACATAGCATCCTGTAGGTCAGCTAATGACGCCTGTTGGTGATTCACACGTACTTTCTCCAAGCTGACGGCTGTTAAGCACGACATGGGTCTCATTTAAGCCAAGAAGAGCAATATAAAAAACAAAAACACCGGAAAATAGAGGCCAAGGTCGGTCTCCATGTCTTTACTGATATATTCGATCTATGAGTTGGAAGTATCAAAATGTGTTTTGTCTTCGAATCGCAGTGGTCTTAGGCTGTTTAGTTTTCATCAAACCGGGCACAAAATGATAATCCACAGTATTTTGCGTACCAACAGTAAAACACACCATGATGCCTCAGCTGTCGACTTCATCAGCAATGATAGCGAATGTGCCTTCAGTATAGTAGTTCTTCTTCATTTTATACTGATATGATTCCATGTTAATTCTGCATTTCATGTTACTTGAAGATATCACTGAACCAATAGAAATTATGGATTTTCCTTGATTTCAAACGTTTAGCAAATTGGTTTATTGAAAACCATGGCCATCTCTTATCTCTTGGTTGAAACAATGACTTCAATAACGTCTGTCCTCTATTAACCTCACACGGAGACTCAGACTACTAGCCTGACTAATAGCAAGGACTATTTGGCAATTGTGCCACCCACGATGACACGTTTGGACGGATTAGTTCGAGGACTATTGCCAAAAGTCATTGATGTCCTCCTTTTACGTCCTAAGCTTCAGGGGAATTTAAAGGGGGTGTTTTTGTTATAGTTGTTATTTTGGGAGACTGCATTTTTTCCTCTCCTAAAACAAAGTTTCATACGTGTCCAACTCAAACATTGTGTACAGTGACAACGGATATGGAAAGAAACAGTGAAAGTAAAGGTAGGATGAAGAACAGGGGGAGGGAGGGAATGGTCACACTTGGTTTATGGTGCTTGTGACATTCTAGCCGGACAAGCACGCGCTGACGGAAATTGTTTGAGGTCAACTAAAACATGCTTTGACCTGCCAAATTGCTGATGAAGGATACGAGGCAAAGGTGTGATATAAATGACAATATGGCAGGGCCATAAGAACTGGTGGGCCGCATGGGTTACAGACAACAGTTTGCACACAAGGACACTCACAGAGAAGAAGAAAGACAATCTTTAAAGGAATAATAGAATTCATACAAGGAGATGTAAGACTAAAACATGGGCAGATAATATGATAGTCAGACCATAGAGACAGAACAAGATAAGCATTTGGATACAACAAGACTACTCGACAAACAAACAGGCAGGCAGGCAAGCAAGCAGGCACATAGACAGCTAGACAAACAAAAAATAGATAGACAGAGGGACGGATGGACGGACAGACGGCAGGTAGAGGTAGGTAGGTAGGAAAGTGGGTATTAGGTACTCAGTCGGGTCACTCGGAAGCAGGCAGATAGGTAGGTGGGTAGACAAGTAGGTAAGTAGGTAGGTATTTGACAAGCACGTAGAATGTTAGGTGCAGTAGTTGTACAGATACATACATGGGCAGTTAAGCATTTTGAAACTAGAAAATTGACGTAAAGACGGGTAAGTACGTCGGCAGTCAACATTCTTTCAGAAGTGTAAACATTTTCGCTATAATTTTATTCTAAACCCCTTCTTCTTCATGATTATATTCTTTACGTGAAAGCTAAATCATTAATATTTAGATATACAAGGCTTGTCTCCAAATTGAAGATAGGATTCTCACGAGCTCTTAAGTACTTTTTTTTTCAATTTTCGGCTTTTGATTCAGTTCTTCAGAAAAGATATTGGACGACGAATACTTCTTTATCTGGTCACTACTTTCTGATGTGCTTACGTAACGTTATCATTTCTTCGTGCCGTCTGTATGCTGAAGGGAGGTGTTATGTCATCACGAATTTACTTGGCGGGGACTCTAACAAACAAATAGTAGAAAAACATCATTTTCACTCTTTTCCGTTCTTCTGACCTAGCTCAATGTATTTTCCTCTTTCTCTCACTCTCCGTCTCTCTTTCTCTTTCTCTATGGCCTCACTCTTTTTCTTTATCTTCCTCTCGCTCTTTATCTCTCTCTCTCCTTCGTCGTTTTCTTTCTTCTCTCTCATTTCTTGCTCCTCTCTCATACTGTTATACAAGGAGTCGCTTGTATATGTTTTTGTGCATCTACATAAGATATGGCTTTCAAATGCCATGTCGTGTTTGCAGCTAAATACATACTTCAATTGTCAGGAGATGATTGAGAAACTCTTTGTGGTAGATTGGGATAATAAAGGGGAAATTTGGAAGAAAGAGAAAAAAAAGAAATATATATCGGCAAAAGACTATAATAGACACTGGCATGGAAGGGCAAAAGAAAGGCAGAACGAATGAGTAAGATGGGCGAGCAAATAATAAACTACTGATAAGTTGGGAAATTTAGAAATGGAACCAGAGATATGTGCTACGTTTATACAAACAAAAAGTTTGTCCAAAGTTAGCTTTGTCACTGATAGTCAGAAATACGTAATTGCTCCTCTTCTTCCCCGAGATGTTTGACGCTGGGAATAACATTAAAATGTACATGAACTGTTTAAAAGTTTGTGTGTGTATGTGTGTGTGTGTGTGAGAGAGAGAGAGAGAGAGAGAGAGAGAGAGAGAGAGAGAGAGAGAGCACGCATTTTAAACAGTTCTACGACATACATGTACTTATTCTAAGTTGGTTTAATATTCTCAGTCACACTTCCCCTCTTGAAGATATGCTCCTCATACTCCAAACTGTCATTAACAGAAGCTTCGGATAAGAACATGCTGGGATCAGGACCAGATATGAGACGAGAATATGACAGATACTGCTGACCTCGGCCCAGTACAAGCAACTGTATTTCGCTTCAGTCATCGATTTTCACCAGACAACACTGGGGCCCAGGACAACGAAAGAGCCCACCAGGAATGGCCAAGCTCTCAGTATAAGAAATGTTCTTTGTTCTTTTACCACAGAAGTAGCAGAAGCACAAAATGCAGTAGAATGAAGGCTGGATCTCGGAGCAAAGAGGTCGACTAGTAATCCTTAACAACATAATGGGACGCACGTTTTGACTTCTAAGAGGTACAAAACGTAGAAAAAAAAACGGAATATCCTTTCCTGATAGGATACTGCTTTAAAAATCCCAGAGGAAAAAACCTTCACGGAAACAAGGGTCAATAGTAGTATAAATCATGAAACGGTTGGTAGCATCCGCAATGCGGAGAACAAACACACAGACAGAAGCCAAGTACAGCAAGGACACTAAAGTGAGAATAAGGGTCGGGGACTGAGGGTGAACCAGCTGGAACTTTTATTGTTGAAGAATGTTAGCCAGCATTTCCACGTGGCTGACCCCAGGGCGCCGGCCAGGCGTGTGTTCCAGTGTCCAGCGGACATTTGTTGACCACGCTTCCAGCTGGTTAGGCACACATGCAGCCGTGTCCTCACACCTTCCACCACGTGACTCCAACATATTACAGGGGTACATGGCCTGGAGTAACGGTGCTCCACATAAGAATTCAAAATCTTATTTCATTAGATCTACCTTTTTTTTTGTTCATCATTGTACGTGAGTGGCAACAGGAAAACAGTATGTTGTTATTCTAATAAGTATTTATCACCACGGATTGCATTCACCTGAAAAAATAACTTCATAACCTGGCTTTAAAAAATGTTACCGACTGCTTTAGCACGACACTCTACTGGTAAGGACGTTGAAAACGCAAGTAAATCGATCTTTTCAATAGTCCTTGTTATTATTTCCATCACGTTCCACAACCCTTTGGGGGCTTCACACAATTTGTCTCCTCGCCCATATAGACATCAAGGACGGGAACAGTGTAATAAACAAGGAGAATGATACAAGTTTCAGTGACAAACTTGAAACATATAATATCTTGAATTTACCCAAATCCTGACTCGAAATTATTGTCTCCCCGTGTGTTTGGTTTAAAGCACGAATGACTGTTTATCACGACTACGTTCATCTCTACGACGCTAAAACTTCCATAAAATGGCATTGATCACCATGGAAGGCCTGTCAAACAAGAATGTTGTTGATTAGTCATCCTCACAGCAGATGTTGTAGTAAAGCACCTTGGCCAAGCTACTTCATTGCTGTTGTATTGCAGTATCGATGTGGTGTTAAATGCCATGTACCTTCTCACTAAACTGAGTCAACTAAGAAATCAAAGAGGGACCCATGAAAAATAGGTAAGAAACGGAGCTAAGCATATAAATACAGAGAGAGATATATCGAGAGAGATAGAAAGAGAGAGAAAGAAAGAAAGAGAGAGACAGAGAGAGAGAGAGAGAGAGAGAGAGAGAAAGAAAGAAAGAAAGAAAGAAAGAAAGAAAGAGAGAGGGGGGAGACAAACAGACAGACAGAAGATGGGCACATGTTTGTACGAGGAAAAACCTGAAGCGTAAGCAATCACGATGAATTAAAAACCTATAAAATTCGACTGACAATAAGACCGATCATTTTGTCCGACTTGACCCTACAACCACACTTTCACAGGTCACATAAAATGTTTATAACCGTCTCGTACGCCATACCTCACTGACCCAGACCCCCTATCAATAAATGACCAGGCAGGCCCAGTGACCAATGAAACCCAGGTACCAGACCCTCAGGTCCCTGCCTGTGGTCACTACTCGAGTCTCTACTGTACTGGACACATAAGTGAGCCCCATTAACACTAGGGTGGCATCAAAGGTACCTGGGTCCAGCCTCAGTGCACGACGGGTTGCGTACCTCAGCTCCGTATTAGTTAAGGCTCATGGAGTACTGCTAATGTTTTCATCCACTCTGTGATCACAGGAAACCTCTACATGGCCTCCAGGGACAACATGAATATTTCTTTCACCCAACCTGGCCGACCCGAATGAGTGAAGGGCAGGCCCAATATAAGAAAAGTGTTGCTGAGCTTGTAAAGAAACATTAAACTTCTACAGCGGGGACGAGGATTTACTCTCAGACGACTTGAGCCACTATTTTTTAAATAGGTTTAGTCATGGTAAAAATGCTATTGCCAATAAGAGGCTGGTTTAATGGCATACTTTCCGCCCAGCGCCCAGAAAAATTGGTAGGGAGTAAAGATTTATTGCATTCTCAGTGAAACAGCCTTCAACAAACTCCACAAACGGGCCATTCTGTATTATCTTTTATTATAATTATTATACGCATATATTTTCGCAATATACTAGTACCATCATGTCCTTAACACATTTGGAAAAAAGGGTTTATGCGTTTGAAGACTTCTTGCATAAGGGGACAATACAATACTTTTTTTTTTACTTTAGTGAAGGGTATATTTACCTGTCATACCTTCAATTTGTTGACCGATTGTTTGCTTACTAGCCTGTTTTGTTTGATGGAATAGAATAAACGTAAAGCCTCTATTTGTTACAGAATTTGGACCCAGGAAGACAAGAATGGTGACGGAGAAGGTAGACAAGAAAATAAAAATAAGAAAAGTGGGTCGGAGAAGAGAGAAGAAATGTTTAAATTAATTTCAGCAAGCATGAGTGACAAGGAAAAAACGGGAGTGCGTGTATGTCGGAGGATGGGGGTTTGCGGGTAAAAACAGTACGAATGATTTTCCCGGTATACTCTTCGATGATTAATGGTACATGTATTGCAAGCGTCCCCCTATTTTCTCGTATGGACCCACTGTTCTTGTGGCTGTTTGGCCTTTTCTCTTTGACAAGAGACAGCGTAACAATCATAACCTTTTGTATAGTCATTGTAATGAAATGACACACACGCCAAAAGAGGTCACTGACAGCGAGAGAAGAACAAAGGGAGAGAATGGAGACTGACAAGGAACAGCAGAAAGGGTGGCATCCGATTACTAAGTTGACAGTGCACGTGAGAAGGAAGAACAAAAAATCTGAGTAGGACTTTGTTCGAGACACAGTTTTCATTTACACATGTTAATGAACATTAAAATAATAAGAACACGATCAAAACAACAAACGCACGAAACAGACATATTTTTCAGACTGGAAAATTTCAAAAAGAAAAAGTATACATTCGTCCAATCAGCAGCCGGCCATTTGAGAGCAAAAAAAATATGGAATAAACATCCGAATTAACAACAATTGTCAGGTGTCCAGAATATGGGCCGTAACCTTACGCTTCCTGGAGAATACATGATGGAAGTAACGAAAGAGACGAAAGTAAGGTCAGAATGATAAAGTCCTCAATTTCTGATCCATCTACCGAGATATAAACCCCTATCTCAGATAAATTCTATTTTCATACTCCTGTATCCATGTCTAGCACAGAGTATTTGTCCAAACATGTGAGGGTCATCTGACATCCCAAACGTATCTTGTCCTGTACGGGATTAGTGCAAGGAAAGGATCAGACAGGTGAACTATCAGCTGTGACAAAGGCCAAGGTGAAAGCAGGTTTTTCAGAATTTCTAGGAAGGAGGACGTCAAGAGACTGAACATGAGCAAATGGTTTGGCAAGCTAACGAGTTAGCAGTAAGCATCCTATACGTATCCTGGCATTCATATATTAATGTGGACGGCAGAAGCCAGAACAAACCTTAGATTTGCAATTTGTAGATAGTTTTTTACAGAGATTACTAATAATGCCTTACTTTTGATTTGGGTAAATGGAAGGTTGTCCACCACCTTTCACTAAATTAAATTCCCATTTTATCTTTCATTGATTTGATCTTTTTGTCGTCTTTGCTTATTTATTTCATTTTGCACTTAATATAAAAAGCATTTATAAATTG
This sequence comes from Bullina lineata, assembly GCA_039654405.1. Classification (NCBI taxonomy): domain Eukaryota; kingdom Metazoa; phylum Mollusca; class Gastropoda; family Bullinidae; genus Bullina; species Bullina lineata. Next base: position 8,390 of record JBDFRD010277261.1, read on the forward strand.
AGATTCAAATGCTCCAAATGAATAAGCGTACAATTTTCTTATAAAAAGCGGCAGCAAATTTTCACATAAATATTTTGACAAATACATTTTAACTTATAGCACAAGTACAGAATTGTGTATTTTCAGAAGTGAGCATAGCAGATACAGCATCAAATTTTTACCACATTCTAAACACATTTCATCTGAAATACAAGACGAAAAAGACAAAACAAGTGCCACAATATGCTTAAGGCCAAGCAATGTCTTGAACTGCTATGTTGACATGTAATACCGCCACTCCTAGACGCTTAAAGCGTTGCTTACGTAGACAATGAGCCGTTTTACTACGGTACATCGCTATATATAAAAAGAGTTCCGCTCCGCCGAGAACCGTGAGAACAAGTTGCCCAAACAGCGCAACAGACAAAAGAGCAGAGGCTGATGTTTCCTTTCAAATTCCATTCGTTCTATGAAGACATATGCTACAGGCTTTGTGGGATCGCTGCTAAGGCTTTGGTCATTGTACTGCAATCTATTTATGGTCTGCAGACTGGGTCACTCTCGGGGTCATTGTTTGCTCTCCTTGCGGTTCATCAGCTCCAGTATGAAAGGAATTCCTGACTGATCGCTTCAAAAGAAGTGCTAGATTGTCACGCAATAGCACAGGCAGGCGACGGCAGGCGAAAGCATTCATGCATGGATGGTTGGCTGTCAAAGCCTTCTGAAAACAATAGCTGAGTTTTAAATGCATGCGCTTCATCATTGCTGCGTCCTCATGGAGCGTTTAATTTTGTGATAAAATGAATAAAGCGGGCACCTGCTGCAACGTAGAGCAGCTGTTGTTAGAAAGCATAATGCAAATTGCAGTTGAATGTTATCTGTAATACGGCCTGTGCCTTATATCTCGGAAGTGAATGCAGTGCGACACAAGAGTAAGCAATGAGCTCTACTCTGAGATCATATATTTTGCATTACCAATACTTCCCATTGTTGTACTTCTTCTTGCCTATCTATCTATATTTTCCAAAGTTAGCGCACATATTTGCTGTCGACTAGCTTGTCCACACCTGCTACCTTCCCACCGATCATCCTATCTACATACCTACTACTACCTAATTGACTATCCACCCATCTACCTACATACTTACTACTATCTACTTACATACCTGTATAATATATATATATAAATATATATATATAATATATGTATGTATATATATATATAATCTATCTATGCATAATCTATTTATCTATCACTCAGCGTGTCTCTTTGTTTGCCTGTTCACCTATCCACCTGACTCCAAAAATAGTTTCAAGCACAAATAATATGTGCTGTGTCTGACTGTAACTATGCACATTACCTTGACCCTGTAGTGTTCCGTAACAAATGCAACACCTTTCGTTGGTAATGGTCAGCGCAATGTGTTTAAAACATAAAACAGGGACAACAGACTCTGTGACCAACGTTCTAGGGCTGTAAAAGCTCCGCTTGAATCTCACAGATGCCTTGGCACATGCCATGAAACTGAAGTGCTTTCCCTGCTTTGATCAGACAGAGAAGGGCAATAAAGATGAAAGCAGAGTATTACATGAGACGGAGGATTTAGTAGTCAAGTGTTTCCTGTTGCGGTCGTTATGCTACCCCTTGTGTTATGCTTTATAAGTGAATTATGACCAACAAAAACATTAAATCTTGTTGGGACTGTTAGGGCTAGCCAAGCAGCCCTGTAGCAGCGCGCTTGCTTTTAAACTGGGAGGTGCGGAGTTCGATATTCAGTGGAGCTCAAAATCATATGTAAAGCACGTAATTTGGTCTGACATAAATCAAGCATATAATCAGGTTGATGGGAACATTAATCTCTGATTCAGTTCTAAATCCACACAGATCTGAGAAAGCAAAAAATCTCCCCGAAATTGTTAGGCGATAGTCTGTGATGAACGATCTCTAAAGAAGAATAACTGGGTATGAGCACGCAAGATTGATTAATCACAGATCATCGCAGACCATAAGAATGAAAGCACAGCTATCCCTCGTGAGACCGTTAACGACAGACAATAAGCACGGTGATCCTGGCTTCAGGGCATGAATACAAAACGTAATAAAACCAAACAAAGTACGCCTTAAAAATCAACGAGAAGACAAGATAATTTTCATCGACACAAAAAGGGAGAAAAAAATAATCCGTTATCTATCATCGCTGTTTACGGCTTTTGAGACTGATGTGATGATAATTAGATCTAGATGGGATTTACGGCATTAAAAACGTTGATTTGAACAATGCCCTGTTGTCCTGAGGCTTAAAACGAGTGTTGACTTAGTAAACTGCAACGTGCTGTCCTTCCAATCACGATGTTTAACATAGCCGCACGGGAAGATAGATAGATAGAGAGAGAGAGAGAGCGAGAGAGAGAGAGAGAGAGAGAGAGAGGGGAGGGGGGAGAGGGGGGCGATTT
>JBDFRD010277372.1:0-34310 GCA_039654405.1 Bullina lineata
CCCCCCCCCCCCCCCCCCCCCCCCCCCCCCCCCCCCCCCCCCCCCCCCCCCCCCCCCCCCCCCCCCCCCCCCCCGAGGATTTTATACAATCGGTCCTAAGCATGCGAAGACAGCACTGGCAGAGTGGGATGATGAGGTGTAATGTTTGACCCAGCGGCCACGAAGTCGATGCTGCAAGACACAGTTAGATCTACATGAAGAGGAAACATGTCTTCAGAAGACCCCCCAACGACTAAACACAGGGTAAACCAAGCTATGCCGTTGTCTTTCCGGAAATGGTAAAAGTCGAGCGAGATTTCACATTGCACGAGCGTCAACACTTGCTCTATAATTTTAATTTTATTTGTTACCATGTCCCGCAAGACGTCAGAGCGAAATGAAAAAAAAAAAAGAGGGCTGCTGTGAAGCTGAATGTGCAAAAATAAATGACACACAATAAGACCTATTCCTACTTCAAAAAGAAAAAAAAGGGATTTTTGGATAATAGAAAAAAAATCTATCGTCTACTGACTGCTTTTTTTTTTTCATTTTAATTTTAGTGATAAGCTGGAGCATGAATTATAAAGGGGACTAATCCATTTTATCTTTAAAATCGTAAGAGAAGAGAGTAGTCTTCCCTGTAAAATGCCTATCAACCTCTCGCTCGGTGCATGCTGGGTAAAATACTTTACTGTTCCGCCATTTTGGTGATGCAAAGATCGGCCCTTTTAATCGGTAATTTTTAGCCACTCACGCCTTTAATCATTCTCCTTTTATAGTTTTAGTGATGCTCAAAGCACATACATAATAGTGAAAGTTATTTTAAGATGAGTGGAAAAGAAGGTAAACGATCTAAGGGACGCAGAAATCTGTATTCCCAGTCGAAGTCTTCGGTTTCGTCGAGTTCTTGTTCCACTGCCACCGGAGGAAGCACTACTGCTGCTGGAGCATCGCCTTTTCAACCTTTCGGGAGTGGTGTTGCAAAGAATGTTTGCGACGTTGCAACAGAGTTCGGCTTGAACCTCAAGTCATCTTCTGGAGACGAAGAGGTACGTGATATTCAGCTTCATTGTGCAAAAGGAGTGACTTTGGATTGTCGTCTCTGTGAGGGAAGTTGAAGTGAGTGGGAGTGGTGCAATGAATGCAAGCAAGGCATGACACGATCACGAGTGCCCCCGAAATAGTAGACGGGGGAAAAAAAAAAAACACTTCTCAGTGTCTCCATTTACCAGGGTTGTTTCAGTTTGCCTGGATCACATTAGGATCCACTTCTTTCATTCACCTTTGAGCTTTTCTTCTTGTCTTACTTTTTTGCTTGGCATGTGAAGTGGATGTTATGATGGCACACATTCCATAAATAACACTGGATTTAAATCTAGACAGGACTCAAAGTCAAAGATGTCTGTAACTAGAATGTAGATCTAGATTCTAGATCTAGATCTAGTAGAGGGTATAAATCTATGCCTATATTTAAAAGTGAAAACTAGATTGTAGATATCTAAGTGTAGAACATCCACAGACAGGCACAAAAGTAACAAAGTCAAAGATTAGATCCTAGATCTAATGTGAACAACCAAAATAAGCATTGAGTTGAGAACAAAGTAACAAAGCCGTGGAAATGAGCTGGTCATTGTCATGTCATTCCTGCCTTTTCATTTTTTGAATGACAATCCTAATTCCAAGTGGCTAAAGTGCAGTGTTTACATGGAAAGCTTTTTTATGTGAAGTTCGCATTGACTGTAAATTAGTGTAAAAGTGTAGATCTAGATTTAGATCTAGATCTAGGCCTACACATTTCATAGTTCTGACAGTTTCACAAGAAAATAAAGTAACAAAATGAGGTCTTTTTAAGAGGCAAAACAACTTAAACATACTTAGATTTTCTCATAAACAGTGTCTCTGCATTATAAATTATAGGAATGAATATAATCCAGCAAGACTTGACATAGATCTAGGCCTAGATTATATCTAAGATCAAGATGTTATCAGCTTAAATTATCTTGTTAATAATATTTGATTTTACATTCTAAGACCTGCTGATTAATAGGCCTACAAAAAAGCAAAAGTTACTTTTTGAAAAGATAAGGGTAAGGGCTTGCTAGATAACAAATAAAGCAGTGTGCGGGCTGAGGACTTAGATTTCTAAATAATTTCTGGTGTTGCTGTCCTTTGTAAAAAAAAAAATAATTAAAGGCTGGTATTTCATTTGGAGCAAGCTCTTTAATAATGTGCACAGCTTTTGTCAGAAAACATGTTGTTTGGATTCATGTGTAATTACAAACAAAAACTGATGTTGTGGAAGAGAGATGTCTGTGTGACTAATTTTTAATTTCTTCTTAATGAAAACTGACTGCATCCTGTTTAAGAATTGTGACTTAAATATTTTTCTAAGTTTTTATTTAAGCAACGCAAACAAAATGCCATCTTGCAAATGCTGATTGCTTATTTAATTTTGAAATTATAATTTTACTGTAAGCATCATGTCACAAGTTAAGTTGGCTGTATTATTGGACTAACATGACTTACAAATTATTGGTAGCCTCAAGGGACATAAAAGAAACATGAGCAAAATTTTGTTTTGTTTTTTATACTTACAGAGAATTACAGAGTTGATGGATGCCCCAGTTGATATTGACATCCCTCCTCATGCAATCAGTCGAGGTCCTAATCCCTACCTGGACAGATGCATGTACTGTAACACTCCCCGCACAGAGTCTCAGGATGGCGATGATGGAACTGAGCTTTTAGGCAAGTGGAAACAAGTTTTAAATTCTCTACTGAAGCAAAATTCGTGGGTTTTTTTCAACATTATAGTAGTGAAAGAAGACATGTTTTATTTTGGGGCAGTGTTTTATTTTTCTTAAATTTGGTTTCAGTGCGTGTCCGCTTATAATTTATTTCAATGGTCTTATCTTTTATTAGGTAAATACTTTGGTCAAGTTATATATATATCCAGAATATATATGTGTCTGAAGCAGCAAATAGCACAATATTAACTTAGCAATAGAAGCATTGTTTTACAGTTGTTGTATAAACTTTAATTGATGTTGAGTATGCAGTGATAATGCCACATCTTCTCCTTTCATACTGTAGTCATTTCACAATCTTTTTGTTTTTCAGATCTGCAGTTGGACGGTAATACTGTGATAAGCGGGATTGCTAACCCACAGTCTTTCAGCTCGGTAAGTTGCTTTAACTACTGATTTCAAATGTTGATAGAAATAAAGATTAAAAAAAAGCGAATGAAAGCTGCAGGGAAGCTGAAAAATGCAAAGTAGCAAACACAACCGAATGAAGCTATCCCTTAAAATACTAAAAAACAAAAGAACAATTACTGTTTAGAAATAAAGATGTATTTTTAGTTTTTAAAACTTGACCCATCAAAATTATATCTTAACATTTATTGTTTACAAACTTTTGTAAGATGTGTTTAGGATCTGATAAAGTCATGCTGCAATGTCTTTTAGTCAACAGTTATCTGTGGGATTAAAATAAAGCACTTTTTACTATTTGAATATTTTTGGGCGCAAAGAATAGCGCTTTGCATCTGAAGTTCGGAAGTTGCAAATGAACAGTTTTAAAATAGAAAATTAATCAAAAGCTGAATTACCTTAAGTTAACATCTTCTGTATGAAATGTAAATTTTTTATTTATTTATTTATTTTTTTTTATATAGTTCAAGCTGGAGATTTGGACGTGCCCTACGTGCCGGAAGGTTGCAGGCAATTTCCAGACTTTTCTTGTAAGTTTTTAAAGTTAATAAAAGGTGCCAAAGGAAAAAATTATTATAATGTGTTATAGAATACTCCGTCTAAAGAAATGTAAATTGGGCCAAAGCTTCATGAGATATTCCATATGAGTCGTATTTTTTTCTTTGAAAAAAAAAAGCATTCTTCTCCAGGGTAAATAGATTAACATAATTTAAATGTTCCTTTAAAAAGGTCAGTATTTATAGTAATTTTTTACCCTTTAAAACGTTCAGGAAGCAAACCAGCCTCAGGCAGCGTATGACTCGACATTCTTACAAGATAAAGCTGCTTATGTTGACCCTCTGTTGGCTTGTGTCCGATGGGAAGAGGAGAGGTAATAGAGATCTTCATGTCACCTTGATACTTGCAAATACTTTATTTTGTATGAGCTTTGTGCAGTATAATCACTGAAATTGAAAGCAAGTGATTTATAAAGTGAACAAAAAAGGGAAAGAAAATATTCACATGACAGGTAATGACATGAACTGGTAAATTGTCAATTCATTATAGGAGCCTTGAAAGTAGAATTTCTAGCATCCCCAGACATGCCAACATTACGGGTTCGCCGTAAGAAATTACGGTTTACAGGCAATCATGGCCAAATTACGGTGAGGATATATGCTTTTAAATCTCAATTGCTGTTGTGTTCTTCGTTCTCTGACGTTAACCTTGTACATAGTAAAATTACTCTTTTAGATCCTCATTTTACTGCGAATTCAACTAGTGATTACTCTAATCCCTCAAAAGGGGTTGGCATGTTTGAGCATCCCAGGGCTGTTTTATTGTTGGTTGCATATTCTAAATTGCAATTTTTCTCTGTTGAGAAGGGTATCATCATTTTGTTTCTATTGTTATGGAGTTTGAAAGTCTTTAATTGAGCTTTTGTTGTTGATTTTCAGAGATGCCTTTGATAAAGAAACACAGGCGTTGCAAGAATACTGGGTTGAGTTGCGAAGCATCGTCAAAGAACTTTATGTCAGTGCAGAAGAACCGTCCTTGTCAACCGAAAAAGGGGAGAGACTCCGATTGCTAGTTGACACGTATGTTTTTGAATTGTAGAATTATTGTGGGGAAAAAATAGCAACTCTTAGTATTCAAAAAAAATTATTATTATTTGTTTTAAGTTGTAAGATGACTTCTTACTTTGTGGTTCATCTCTTTACTCATTCATTAGGTAAAATGCAATTGTTTTTTTTTTGTTTTTTTTATTGAAGCTTTCTTTTTTTGATTGAAATGTAGCTTGATCTCAAAAGGACCATATTAGCAGCTAAGCATAAAGTTACGCCTGTCAGACTAAAACTGAGTTAACTGTTTCACGGCAGGCTTTGCAATCGAGATCCTCATCAGCTGTTCCTACGGCTGGAGTCTCAAGTGCGGGAGGTGGTTACAGACATCAAAAACAGCTTGGTGAAGCAGTTAACAGAGGATGGTTGTGACACCCCTGAGCTGGCCCTCGCCTTCACCAGCGCCATGTTGTCTCAATATGAAAAGCTCACCAAGAGAGCTCATATACTCGCACAGCATATGGGTGGACTGGTGTGTCAATTTGAGCTTTTCATTCTTGAAAGCAATCTTCTCTTACTCTTCATCCCTTTTCCTGTTTTTTCTTTTCTTCTCCCAGAAGTTCTTGCTGTCTTAATTTTCATCGCACAAAAAAGTTTCATTGTGGTGTGAAGAAAATGTAGCTCTCAATCAATTTCTTAATTGTCTCATATATTTAATTTTAGCATTAAAACTATCCACCTAATATATGAAAAAGTTCTGAAGTGTACTCCAGACTTGCCAGCTTTTCGGGTTCGCCATAAGAAATCATGGGCAGCCGTTAGAAATTACGGTTTACGGGCAGTTACAGCTAAATTACAGCCAGGACATATGCTTTTAAATCTCATTGCCATTGCGTTCTTTGTTCTCTAGTGTTATCCTTGTACGCGGTAAAATTATTCTTTTAGATCCTCATTTTACTGAGAGTTTAGCTCGTGATTACTCTAAGCCTCAAATGGGGTTTTCATGTCTGGTACTCATTAAACTCTTCTTTCATTCCACTTCTAAATATCATTAACCAAAGTCTCTATAGAATTAGAAAGTAAGAAATGTAAAAGTATCCATTTTTTTTTTTTTTTTACTTTCACGCCCTTTAGAGTGATCACTTAAGGCAATTCAAAGTGACCTGGGAGCTTCTCAACAAACACCTCTTCCACTCCATTGCACACAATGATCCAGCCATCAGTAGCAGTGGACCCACCATACTTGAACAACTCAGGTTTGTATAGCAATCCTACCCAGCCAGAAATGTCATGCTCAGTTTAGGCTAGGGATATTGGGGTAGGTCATTCAGTAGAAAATGATAAACAGTCTAGGGCATTTGGTAGAAGTCTTTATAGCACGTGATACAATGGAGTCCTGAAACTAAAGGAATATATACATATGCCAAGGCTCACTTATAAAGGGGAATTTTAATTCATTTTATAACGAGGTTAAAATGCTGTCCTTCAAAGCTTGGTTCATGTATATTTTACTATAGTATGAGTTGAAGAGCACATTAAGTGTGTGACATTATAGTTTGTTAAGTTTTCTATGTCTTTTTCTTTTCTTTTTTTTTTATTAAGTAAAGTTTAAAACAAGTGCAATGAGTGATATTGGTATTTATTTATAAAATGTGTTGTCCACTTACAGGCAAGGCTCCATGCAGAATGAGAGGTCCCGGGAGGACCCTTACTGCAGTGTCCGTAAAAGTCTGCTGAAATTCCAGGAGGAGATGTCCGTTGTTGTCGTAGTGTGGAGGGACTGCCAGCAGCTTATACAGAATTACTGTCATGAAGAGGTCAAGGTGTGCGGTGCATTCTGTGATAAACTTCCTTGTATAATGTGCCACTTCCTGGTCTTTTTTCTACTTTTATTACTTTGTTGTTAACCTCTATGTCCTTCATTGTTAAGTTAATCTCTTTGTCCTTGATCGTTAATTCTCATAGAATCAGATTATATGTGGGCATTGAGTGGAATGGAAAGACAATAAATACATCAACCAGAGGCACTAATCCGTATTTTGGCTATATGTAAAAAGACAAAACTTTAAAAAAAAATTTCAGTTGATACTATGTGAAAGTCTAATGCTTAAAACTTTGTCAGTGAGCGTTCTCTGTTTGATCCTATTCAGAACACTCAGAAGCAGGTAACCAGCAAGGCAAGGAGCTTCATCACACAGCAGAGGCAGTTCCTCAAGGACCACCTGATGAAGGAGCCTTTGATGGATGAGGCTTTGTCTGAGACCATGAGGAACCTGATGTCTGGTCACAAGTCTTCCACGGACAGAGTTCTCTGTCACCGGTGCAACAGAGAGAGGTGAGTTAGGGAAAATAATACCGTTGCTTATGAGAAATGGTGCATGATTAATAGTTGTGGGAATGAAATGTTGAGTCCTGATAGGATTTTCCAAGATGATGGTGCTCCTCTTGAAGAGAATAAAGTTATAGACGGCAAATGTGCGGAATTGGGTTTTTGAGAATTTATTTATTTATTGTTTTTATACTTGGTACGGCAATGTTTTAAAAAAAATGAGGCAAAATGATTGACTATTCTAAATGAGAAAATGCATGGATTGTGAAGTATATTGAAGTTCTGTTTGGCATGCTTTTGCTTATATAACATTAGATAGGTGATTATGATTTGATGTACCAAGAAGTCAAGATTTTATTTTTTCATCAAGTTCCCACCTCTATAATTTAGAGAAAACATTAAATAATTTCCTGTCAGTTTGATTCAGCATGTTCCTCTTTTTTTTTTCCCCATCCTCAGGTGCACTTGTGACGAGTGCACAATCACCCATATGATCACATGTGGGATCATTAATAGCGATAAAGGAGAAATTCCTCCTCCCCCCAACTCCTTCAACTTTGCCTTGGACCATGCACGTAATGTCATGGACATCCGCCCCCCGTCCATGTCAAGTACAACATCCAGTAGTGGCTCAGTGTCGCCTATCAACATGGAGGACAAAATGACTGCCTTCTTTGACTGTGGGTGAGTGCTACTGCTGTGGACTTTAAAGAGTGGACCCCACTGATGTGCTCTTGTGTATTTTTATAAGAAAGCGTTGGCTTTGTACTACACTCTCTTTCATTGTAAAGTAAACCCAGGGAAATGGAATGTAGGTCCCTGATGGTTGGGAACACCTTGAAAGTAAGGACACATAACTACATAAGAAACGGGCATTTCAGTATCGCCGGTTGAAAAGCACCTGTAATCTGACTCTCATCGAGTTAGTAGATGAGGAACAAAAGAGACTGCATAATAAAGTTCCTTGAAAAGGGGGTGCTCCGCATTGTAGGCTACTTTCACATCAACAACAGACTTTACATTTTCCAATTGATGATCTTCAATCAAGCAAAATATATGTTACACAAGAGTGAAGGCCTATCTAAAAAGGCATCATTTTTCTTGTCTGAACCATATGTAACAGGGGAATTTAATGTTGATGAAAACTACAATGATGTGTTATGTTGATTTAGATCTATCAGTCATCCTAAGTATGAGCTATTTTGTGCTGCCAGTGGAAAGACACAACCAAATGTTTTATTCTAAAATTGATCAACATTGAAAAATAGCTAAAAAATGAAACTATAGATTGCATTGATTACAAAAAGGTTTTTGTTAATAGTTTATTCAGTTGTAAATACAAGCTAAGGCATAAAATTTCACATTTGTTTGTTTCATAGTTTTGCAGCTGAGGACCTAATTGTAAGGTCAAAAATATTCTAAAATCAGTGTTGAAAACTGTTATGTCAGAAATACTCTATTTACTAAGGAAATGGTCAAATATTATTATATTTCGTGGTAAGGTTTTTTATGCTGGATACCTTGAAGGGGAAAAAGCTATCCAAGAAAGTTAATTCAGACTTCGTCAGGTAGAAATGACATGCTATTAAAGTTCTTTTTTTTTTATTGCCTTATTTGATTAATAAAGATAAATTATGTTTTCAGTCTATATGGCTAAAAGAAATATTAATTTTTAATACCCTAGGAATAGGGGAAACATTACAATTATAAATTATCCTTTTCAAAGAGAAGGTATGATTTGCTTTTGAAAATTTTATCTTCCAAGCAATTAACATTGATTGTTACAAGGATTGTTATATTGTCTTGTCTCGACTCGGAGCAACCTAATTTATTTTACTTTGAATATTTTACAGGGAAGATATAAATGACACCTTGTTGCACTGCAATGGCCGAGAATGTGAGACGTCTGGGTACAATGCTATCCTGAATAATGATGACATTGATGAAAATGCTGGTGATGATGAGGAAGAAGACGATGATGACATTGATTATGACGACATAGACAACCAAGATGCTGGAAGTGATGAACCTCATGCATTACAGGTACTTGAGATGGGGATGCTTGTGTTGAGAGTTTCTCCTCTGGCCATTTGTGCTTTTGGGTTCAGTGACTTTGACTTCAGCTGAGGGTGATTTTTTATTTTGGGGGATGGGCTTACTTTGATAAGGTAGTGGTGGCTGGAGGTAAGAATTTGTCCTGGACATTTTTTTAAAAGCAAATAGCCTTCATTCACCCAAAAGAATTGAGTAGCACTAGAGCAGAAATGGGTTTGTATTGATGTTAGAATTGGTTTTCAAACAATTATTTTAGGAACGGTTGAAGCTTGCTGACTATTCAAATGCTCATAGGTTCACCTTATTCACATAATTGGTAAAAGATTGAAGGGTATTTTGTCCCACATCTGCTTCATTTTTATTTTACGAATAAATGTGTGCCCCAAAAAAAACAAGAAAAATCAAATTGTGCTTTACTCTTCAATGTCTCTCATTGCAAAACAATGTGAACATGCTTCATCTTCTCTCTACCTTCTTTCACAGTTACCGGCCTGCGAGTTGAAAGATGATGCTGTCCTCTGGGAGGCTGTTCAACAACAACAGCTCCTGCAGCAGCAGCAGCAGCAACTGTTCTCAGGCATTCACAGTTGTGCACATTGTCCTTCCTCGAAACATGACAACAGCCAGTGTGCAGTAAGTAGCAAGAGTTGGTCTTGTGAAAGTGCTTTTGTGGGATATAAAAAAATGATCGTGTATGCTTGTGCAAAATAGAAGATAGTGCAACTAAAAAGTGGTTTTGCATGTACAGAGAAATCGATTGAAAAGTTATCAGGCTGCTTTGAATTTTAAATTGTTTCAACTTCAGGTTGGTCATGAAGCATAAATGTGCCGCTTTCGTCATCCTGCCTAAAATGGGGGAACAATACTATTCTGTTTAACAGTAACTGAAAAGTGATTTCACTGGCTAATATATGCAACATCCAGTGGCTTGATTTTGTCTACTTTGAATATCTTGAGCAGTAATATCATTGTTCACATAAAGACATAAGAATTTTTTTTTTTTTGCACCACAGGGAGTGTTCTCTAATTTCTTCAATTTATTTAGACATGTGGTTTATAAAAAAGGAAAAGTCGGTGTAATGTTAATATAAAATTAAAAGTAAGCCTGGTGTCAGTTGACCGAAGGCAGCGTGTATACCAACAGTAAAATATGACACACTTTTCCTCCTAGTCTTATTTCTGTGTTTTCTTACCTCCATCCTCAGTTCCAGCCTCGGATTGACAGTGAACTTTCCAAGCAGCTGGAGGCAGAGATAGCCAACTCAGGTTTCTTACAAGGGGGTGCCAGTAACTGTATGGGGGACGGCCTCGTATCAGGCGGGGAGAACCTCACCAATGGGGGCAGTGGAGACGCGGCGACTGTGATTAACCCGGGCATGTGTGCTACCTGCCAGTGTCACGCATGCCTCAAGCAGAGTGGCCATGTCATCTCTACCTCTTTGCCCCTTCAGGTATACCATTCTTGTGCTTGATCCCGACATGCCAACTTTACAGGTTTGCCATCAGAAATTACAGGGCGCTGTCAGAAATTACGGTTTACTGGCAGTTACGACCATATTCTGGCGAGGATATACACATGCTTTTAAATCTCATTGCCGTTGCGTTCTTCTTTCTCTGGCGTTATCCTTGTATCTGGTAAAATTACTCTTTTGGGTCCTCAATTTTACTGCAAGTTCAGCTTGTGATTACTCCAAGCCTCAAATGGGGTTGGTGTGAATGTTGAAAGGAAATCCTTTTGTATATGAGTGGTAATGGTATGATTTAAGATTCTTGTGTTGGCTCCTTTTTTTTTGGATGAGGTTTGGTTAAATTTTTTCAATTGGTTGTTAATTTATGCGCAGAATTTATTTTTTGTTTATTTTATTTCAAGTATTTTCATGTAACTAGAATTTCTTATTAAATCTTTAAATTTATAAGCCGATGAAAATAAATTTCCTGAAGAAAAGGAACCTCTCATGAACTGGCATATATGTCCTGTTTAGTTGATTTGTGCTGTTTTGTGAAGGTCACTTATAGTGCATATGCTCTTATCCCCTGCAGGTACCTGTGTCCCCTCCTCCTGCAGAGCTCCACCTATACCCTCACATCCATGGGCTGAGCCAGCACCACTCTCAGCGCTACATGTTCAACCTCCCCACTGCCCTTGTGCCCCCACCCTTGAAACCAGACTTAGAGGATCCAGAGAATCACTATCATGCTCACAGGTGAGTTGAGGCTTTGGCTGTTGGCTTCTGTTCTTTGCTAACCAGAGGAAAATCTTTTTGACTAATTGACTAAGAACTAAGCACTTTGCCCAAGGTATTAGTCAGTGAGTGTCAAACAGTTATAACTTCTTGAAATGTACAAAATTCTGGAGCGTGTTCACACTGGTTGTATAAACGACAAGATAAGCCAGCTTGGTGGTTTGGTAATAACATACTTGAATCAAGAGGCCCCAGAATCAATATCCAGTAAGAAGCAGTTTCACAGTTATGATGATTGTATGTACTCTTCTGCTATGATAGATATAAATTAACATGCAACCCAAAGCCTACTGTATTCAAGTATGTTGTGCCATTGGAAATGTTTAAGCCACGCCCAAATATGAAAACTAGGAAACTGAAACCTGTTGACATTGTAGCAAAAAATTAGATTACAAGTTATTTGCCTGAGCGCATGTTTATATGTGTATGTTAGATTGGAGACAATGCTATTATACAACTGATTCGTGACAGATCCAAGCAGTGGATTCTTTATTTCTGTCGTACACTTTGTTTCAATATTTGTGCCATAATGCGTATATACTGTGTCAACATTTTCCCTCTTTTTCTTCCTTTCAGCGACTGGGACAATTCTATGCAGCCTCGGGCTGGCTCCCTGGCAGCCCAGCATCATCAGCGTCTTTCTGGTCTCAATACTGAGCTCTTGCCTCCTGCCCCTCTCACTAGCATGGGGGTGGGGCTTCCTCCTTTCACCTTTGATTCACTTCTCACTTCTCACTTGGCCACCCACACCACCCAGACGTCCACCACCAACACGACCAGTGCGTTCAAGTCTGTGACGGGCAAGAACCTTACGTCCTCCCTGTTGCCCAACATCAACATGGGAGGGGTCTTGTCCGAGGGCAGTTCCGTGGACCCGACCAAGCCTCTGGATTTTGCCTCCTTGGTGAAGATCCCCCAGTCCTGTCTGAATGCTCCTGCCTCTGCTCCGTCTTCTTTCAGTTCTTCCGCTGCGTCGTCTACAGCGCCCTCTTTGTCCACCGCCACTACCTTCCCCAGCCTTCCAGTCAGTCTATCCCCCTCTGCCAAAACTGGCAATGGTACCTGCCACAGCTCATCCTGCTCTAGGCCAACTCCAGTCGGGGGCAACTCCCCTACAAGCAAGTGGGAGAGGACCCACCCTCAGATGTGCAAGAAGTTTGGTGCGGCGGGTCTGGGCCGTGGCCTGCTGAGCAAAGGTACCCAGCACCACTCCCACAATGTCCATTCATTCACGGGAGCCCCACAGGCCAACCCACCCTCGCCCGTGCCCATGAAGAGCCACCACCACAATGGCCGTGAGGATGTGTCCAAATCCTTCCGCAACCCTCTCCCGTGCTCCCATAGCTCCGCACCGACCTCGTCAAGAACCCTCTCAAACCCTCAGGGACATCCCCCTCCCCCCTCCTCCATCATGGCACCGTCGTCTACAGCAGGGGGTGGCGGGACCTCTGCCCTGCCTGCAGACTTAGCCTTACCCGTAGCGAACCCCAACGCCAGCACTCTGTCGAGTGTGGTGAATAACATTGGTGTGGGTGCCTCTGCTCCCTGCACAGACCCAGAGTGTGGAGTACACCACCAAGAGGACAACTGTGACAGTGTGGACGACAGCTGTTCTGAAAAGAGTTCCAGCACGTCCACCTCCAATCAGAAGGAAGGCAAATACTGCGACTGCTGCTACTGTGAATTTTTTGGACATAATAATGTAAGTCATGTGTAGTGTTGGTATTTGTGTTTTTTTTGTTTGTATCATGAGAAGCAGAGTGACATTTTTAGAATTATTTGTGTGTGTTTCTGTTAATGAAAATATGTTTGTTCTTAAAACCTGATGTAAAAATGCTTTGCTTTTGTGAAGATAGTTTTTGAATCATTGTTAGATTTTCCTCAGTTATGCAGATGTTTTGGTAAATGAAATAACCAGTGTTGTGAGAAATGCCAGTGGGCAAAGTTGGGTCTTTTATCTGCTAAATCAAAAATCTAAAAGACATTAGTTTTGAATGTTTCATACAATTGGTAAAAACTAAAAAAAAGATATGGTGGCTCTTTGGACATTAAACATGCTTAGATCCTTAAAGCTTCCAATTTTGAGGGGAAAAGGAATTAAAAAGAAAAGCGCATAATAAAGAAATGTAAAGAGCAACACAATTGTATGTTAAAATCTCAGTTTTCAGACATTTTAAATATTCATTTAATTTTTTTAGATGGATATAATATATGAAAGTTCTGTACTGTTGAAAATGAGTAACATGATTTTTTGTTTGTCTTTTCCCCAAGCCTCAGGTTGCCAAAACGAGTACCAACTATGCAGAAATGAAAGACAGATTGAGGAAGAAATTAAAGAAAAGAGTAAGTACACTCTTGCAATACTCTGTATTTTTTTAAATATTATTTTTGTGCTCCTAAACACAATTGCGCTTGATCTCGGTGTTGTGACTTACAGTTCAAAGGCTATGAAAGATTTATGTTTGTAATGTTCCCCTGTCATCGTGGATCGATCCCTTGATACTCATTCATTTTCTTTGTGAACAGCAATCAGAAAACAAGCACAAGACATTCATCCCCAAGAATGGGCTGGTCCAGGCCGAGGAGTGTGAAGACGATCAGAAAGACCCCATAGAGAAGAAGGGGCTGGAGGGTTTGCTCAGTTTCATCAATGGCACGGATGAAGCAGCGCAGAACAAGTACAAGGAAAACAAAGAACTCACCGCTAAAGCTGCCAAGAGAGCCCGTCAGAAGCAAAGGAAGGTAATTGGACTTTCTCTTGTATGCCCCCATTTTGTTTAATAAAATCAATGGGCTTCTGGTTTTACTGCTGTACTCGCAGAAAGTAAACTATTGTGTTAAGAAAAAGACTCTATTATTTTTTTGTTACCTCCCTCAAGTACCAGTTTGGTGTCGGAATATTCTGTGGAGGACAAAGCCTCTGATAGATTAGCTTAAATAAGTTGGTGTGAGCACTTCAAATAGGGCATCTGAATTTCTTGTGCACTTTATGTTTGACCTTATGTTCTTAGTTTTGTGACAGGGACCATTTCAAAATATAGCTGTCTAGATTGTCATGTAGACTTTCCCAGTCAGCCTACATCAAAGTCATTCTCACGGGGAAGTGGAAAACATGTCAATGTCAATAAGGTCAATTAAATTAAATTTGTTGGCAAGGATTATAGGAAAAGAATGTGTCAGCTGTGCCACGAAAAGCTGAAATTTATTCAGACAAAAGAGAATCTTTTTTTTCTGATTTGGGTCCACAAAAAGCTCCTTGTAAGAGAATTGAATTCTCCACAAGCAGAAAACCATGTCCTAAGTGTGTATAAGAAAATGACAATGTACAGCCAAGATGAAAATGCCCAATCCAAAAATAATAAAGAGAGAAAAAGAGGGGAGGTAGAGAATGACCTGGCCATAACTTGCTTGCATTGATTAGGTCAACAAAATAGATTTGTCAGTGTTGATACCATGAATATTTTTTCCCAGTAAAGCTATTGGAAAAGCTTTCAGGCTTTGCAAACACAGCTCTTGATCAGTGAGCTGTGTAGTGGCATTGAGATCTACTCAGATTTGCATGTTGACAGTCCCCAATGAAAACAATGTTGTTGTGCTATTGTTTACATTCTCAGTGAGCAGTCCTGCTTTTGGGCTGTGTTGCAGCTGCTAAAGTGCATTGCTTTGATCTCATTCTCTAAACATTGTTTTTTGGACAGTTTCTGTTCAGTGGTGTGTACATGCCTGGATTATTTCCTAAATGTGTACATGATTCAATCACTGGATCTGGTTTTTATCCAGCAGTGTTCCTGGTTTTACATGTGTTTATTATATCATGTCCCAGTTTTTAGGTTTTGTGTCTATCTTACTGTTTTTGTAATAATTGTAAACTCAGGTCAGGCCTTTTAGGCCTGAAGAGGGGGAGCTCATTCCTTTGTCAATCGTGTGACATGGGACAAATGATACTAGATCATCTCTCAGACAGGACACAAGTCTGTTGTATTATAATAATATATTTTCTTTAGAATTTGGATTTTAATCCATTTGAGCAGGCTGTGGAAAGTTGCATGATGTATTTTCTTTTTTACTCTGGATATTGTTTCCATCAAGGATTTTGTGCTTCTACTTTTGATGTTGGTTTACGTAGGAGTATGTTTCTAGTTTAGACATTGGTTCTTACAAGACATAAAGGTATACCAGTCTCTCAAACAATGGTCTCCCAGGTGTAATGTTTCAGTTCATGTCATTTTTGTTTCCCCTTAACTTTTACAGCAATTTTTTATTTCAGCTTGAGGAAAAAGCCAGACAAGAAAAGAGCAGTTCACCCAATGAAAATCATCGGCTGAACAGCTTTGATCGCTGTCAGGTGTACGAGCCTGAGAAGGCACTTCGTAACTTGCTGCTGAAAAACCAGTCTCTCTGTCATCCACATAACCTGGACCACGAGAACATGGGGAAGCCTAGATCGAAAAAACCACAAGCGATTAAAAAAGACAAAAACGAACAAGACCTTCACAATTTCTTGGATCTATTACCAAAACAGGAAGCCTCACGGAATTTGATTATAGAGTCAACTCGGCCAACCATTTCTATCACGGCTAAGGACCTGGACAAATTGTCCCAGAAGAGAATGCAGGCTGCTCCCAGCAACAGTAAAGAAACTTCCAAGCAGATGATCCAGGTCTTAGACATTCTTCAGTCACTCAAACATCAGCAGCAGTCGCAGCAGGCTGTCCCTGCTATGCAGGCATCTGTTCAGAGGAAGGTTCCCCAGCCCCAGAACCTAGTGCAGCAGTCTGTTCATGCCAAAACCAACGGCACTGTTGAATCTGCACCCAAACCTGTTGGAAGTGAAAAGGAAGTTGTCAGTGAGAAACAGCAATCCCTGCGTTTAAACCATTCGCAGCAGCAGCAGCAGCAGCAACAACAACAACAACAACAGAGCCGTGTTAATAGTCAGTCAAAGCAGCAGACAACTTCTGGTCAGACAAATCCTGGCCAGAATTTGAAACAGAGGCAACCACAGAAGCCCCAGCAACAGAAAACTCAACCCCCTGTACAACAGCAGCAGCAACAGCATCCTCAACAGCAACACAAGTCTCAGCAGCCACAGGCGACAGTGCCAGCCAAGTGTATGAATGGGAAAGTGTCGTCAGTCAGTACTCCATCATCCAGCACCTCTTCCAATCACACTGTGGCCAATGGTAAGAGTGGGACTGCAGAGAAGAGAGCCAGTACTCAGCATCCTGTCGCAAATGGATCGGGTCCACCAAAGGGTCATGGTGGGGTATCCAGTGCCAACTCCTCCTCCAACGGGACAACGACAAAGCCAGCATCTGTACCAGACAGTCCAAGTGCTGGGAGTGGCAGCTCTACCTCTCAATCTCCGTCTTGTGGGTCAAAACCTTCAAATGAGCAGGTGAGAACTTTGAGCTTTGACTGCAAATTTTAGTGTAAGAATTTACTTTTCTCCGACTTACCCTTACATCTGATGTGCAGGAAAAAACTAAGGTTGTGCTCTGTTAGTCCCGTTTGCAGACATGCCAACTTTACGGGTTCACCTTAAAAAATTACAGGGACTTTTATACTTACTTAATCCTCTTCGTTCCCGGAGGAGCATAGGGCTACAAGAAATTACAGGGAGCTGTCAGAAATTATGGTTTACAAGCAATTACGGTGAGGACATATGCTTTTTAATCTCATTGCCATTGCGTTCTTTCTTCTGTGGTAAAACTACTCTTTTTGGATCCTCGTTTTACTGCAAGTTCAGCTCGTGATTACTCCAAGTCTCAAGTAGGGTTGGCATTCTGCATTTGTATTTTGACTGGAAGGGAATATTTATATAATTGATTACAACTGAAATTGTCTTGTGTGCCCTGTGTTGAGCCTAATAGAAACATGGAGAAAAATCACATTCAAATGTGTTCCAGGGTAACAGCACAAAGTAGAACTAATGCTCAACATTTTTTGTCTTCAAGGATAAAAATACAACAGTGCCATAAAGGATGAAGTGAAAAATTATGTCTTTGGTTTAACGGGGAAGGGACAGAAGAGTAGAAAAGAATACGGGCAAGGAAGGGGTAATGGCCATGAAAGTGAAATAGTGTTTGAAAATTACATAGGATTCAAAATTAGATGATGTACAATGTATTAAAAGAGGAAAATAATAAAAAGAAAAAATACAGGAGAGAGATAAAGGAAAGAAGAAAACTGATTCCGTGTCGTGAAGTGAAACTCTATGCACCGGTCTTCTGTATCAATATAAATGCTGTCACACTCTCTCTCCCCTAGCTATCCGTGATCTTCTGCCCTGCTTGCCTCTTGTTTGCTTTAACCATCCTTTTACTTATTTTCAGGTAAAGACAAAAAGTAAAAAGAACAAGAAGAAGGGTCGAAATGGTGACATCAGTTTAGTCGGTAAGTTATGCAATGAGCAGTATTGTTTACTTTTCTTCAATTTTGTGTGTTTTGAAAAAAGGAAAATGATATGACATGAGGTTTGCAGAACCAACGTAGTCAGTAATAAATTGGGTTTGGTTTAATCCTTTTATTTTTAAACATGGATTTATACATGCAGCTTTTTTTTCCATAGAAGCAAAAGTGTATTTGAACATTTTGTGATGTCTGTAGTTTGAGGGAAATCAGTACCGGTATGTGGAAAAAATAAATAAAATCTTGTGATTTATGTGAAAGTTTTTTTTTTTTTTTTTTTTTTTTGGGTGTAGTCTACACTCTGATGTGAATTTGAGTTTTGGGTGTAATGAGTTATGACTATTTCTGATCTCTCCTGTATTCTGGTCAAATCTTTGGACGATGGAGATTCTGTTTCATGAAACAATGTAATTCACCCAGGATTTCGAGTTCAAATGTTTACAACTGAACATTATTGACTTCTCAATAAGTTTGTGTCTCTTTGTGATACTGACGCATGTACAAAATATTTTCTTCATTGGGAAGCAGCTTATCAGAAGTGACTTTGTCCCTTGTGCAACGCTGGAACAGCATTTTAGTGTAAAACTTTGTAACCAGAGTTCTTAACTTTTATAATAAGTTTTAATTTAAATGCGTTTCAGATGAAATCTTCATGCCGAAACCTGAAGCGGAAATGGAAGGAGATGTGGATGATTTTGAGAGGGAGCTGGAGGAATTCAAACGGTTCGTGTTCATTATTTCATTAACAAATATAAAACTAAGAATTTGAGTAGGAGAAAAGTTCGGCTATGTGGTTTTTGTTTTTTGTTGTTGTTTTTTTTATTTGTATATAACTTGTAGAGTTTAACATATTTACCCTTTCCTGTTCCAGTACAAGTAAACATTCAATGTTCTTTGTGCAGTATGTATTTCATATGTATGATTGTTTTTCTTATTGAATTATCTATGTCTTCTGCTCAAACATTTAAAATGCAGTAGTATACAGTAGATCCCATTACATATGAGCATTACTGGAAATGAGAAGACAGACACTGGCCGAGGAGTTGACAGCCTAGAATAATATCTGTAGGTGTAAACTACAAAAGTTTAAAAAGCCTCTTCGTGAGCATGAATGCTTTGAAGTGGAGGTATGGCCATTCAGAACACTAACACTAGGATGATAACATTAGTATCTTCTTTCATGCTAAGAGTAAGTGATCAGTTTCCACCCAAGGACCAGGTTCACTCATTTACCATTAACCAAATGCCTTTGTGACACTTGTGAAAGGACAGCCGAGCATATAATGTTACAAACTGCCCACTGTTCATTGCTGAGGTATAGATCTATGCTACTTAATACGTAACATTATTTTAATGACTTCCAAATTTGTCAACATTTGTTTGCAGGTTCTGTTTTGAACCGGCTGAGCCCAAGGAAAAGAGAAAGATAGCAGTGAATGTCAACCTCAAAGACATTTTCAAGAAGAAACCTGGCCTGGTGTCAAGCAACACATAGTCAGCAAGCTGCACCCTCTGTCACCCTGTGCTGCCCCCTCTTGAGTGATTGACCCCTTTACACTGAATTGTTTAGACAAGCAGTTTATGAATCCATTTTTTTGTTTGTTTCCTTGATTGGCATCTTATTTTCTGGTTACTATGTGGCCGATTTTATAGGTTACTGAGGAACCTTGTTTGGTTTGGTTTTCCTTATTTTATTTTGTGATGGCCAATCACATGTCTTGCATGCTGTTATCAATGAGTCAAATATTCAGCCTATGTAAAGGAGGAAAACAAAGGTATTTGTTACTGTAGATGTATTACTTGCTGTTGATGAGCTGTGTTGCGTCTTCTTGTGTTTGTGTGTGGGTGCCTCCTCAACTTTCTGTTAAGTGGGTGCTAGCGATAGGTCTGCCTTCTGTCTTGTCTTGTCCTGTCCTACTTTCCCTTTCACTAATGGCCATTACTTCATTGATGTGCCTTCTGAATCGACTTGGCTATGTACTTCCTCACAAATTAATTCCTTTTGGAGGTTTAAATGCCTTGGTGTCTCATCTTTATCTGTGTGATTTTTTTTTCTCTTTTTTCTTTTTTTTTTTTTCATGGAAATCAAATGTTGAAATGTAAATTTAATGCTTACAGCTGTTACATTTGTTTGCAGTATTCTGAAACTTGTGATTATTGAACAAAAATGTTTTTTTTTTTTTTAAGAATGTAATGTTTGCCTTTAGAACTGGATTGCTTAAAGGAAGCATTTGATAGTTTGTGGTCAAAATTCGAAGTAACTTGCATTTTTCTCGTCAAATATTGGTATGATTTTCCTTACAAAGATAAGTTTCTTTTACAAGGCTGGTCATTTTTTTCCCCTCAATAATGTGTGATGAATGGCCTAGAAAACCTACTTGAGCAAACTTCAGTGTATTGTAATTTGTATTCAAGCATTGTCATTTTTCAAATACATTGCCTAGTATTTGATAAAAGATAATATGTTAATGTTATATCACCCTTAATAACTATAACAATAACAATTAATGTTAGCCCTTTGAAATATCCTTCAGGAAGATGTGACATTTGACCTTCTCTTTCCAATGAATGGAAGGTGTAATAGTGATCCTCGTCCAAGCTGATTCTTAGACATAACGGACTTGATATGTAGATGCATATGTAGTTTGTTTTGTTGTGTTTTTGTGTCTTTTTTTTCTTTTAACTTTTTAATCTCTGGTGAGGATGGTTTCTTCCAAGCACACGATTTGCTTTTCACACCAAACTTGTTGAGATTTTTGCTGGCTTGGCCAGGCCTTGGGCATCTGACAAGGCTGGTCATTGCACTGTGATGATTGAACATGGGGATTATATCTCACTTGATGTACACAGGCTTTTGCTTTCTAAGCTCTTCGATTTATTGTACCATTCCCCTTCCCACCTACCCCCTCTCTTTCTCTCTCTCTTCCCCCCCAATTCCCCACCCAACCTTTTTTTCGAGGCATGTATTCTATGGACGCTTGGTGTAAAAAAAGCCTTGTTTCAGCACTGCTGAGAGGGCCTCAGATGAATATGGGTGAGTGGCGAGTCATACTCTACCTGTATCCCATTGCTGTATGGAAGGGCTGTGTGGTGGAGCCCTACCCATGCATGGAGTGGACAAACCCATGTTTTTTTTTTTTTCCATCCATTCATGCATTACCTATGGGTTATCAATACATCCATAACTTTTTTTTTATTTGCAATTGGGCTTTGTGTTCATTTTGTTATTTGTGACCATGTTGGTTGTTGTTGGTCAGGGCACAAAAGAAAAGCACGCTCATACATATGTGCTTAAATTTTCTTTATTCATTCTTGAAAATGAACATGAAATATAGACAAATGTTGTTGATGATGATGATGGAAAATGGCCTCAAAAGCACCACTAAAAAAAACAATGTATACGTATGTACATACTTTTTTTTTGTGGACAAAGTCATAAAAAGCACATTTTAACACCGCACAAAAAACGTGTCTTCTCTTTACAAGTTTGATAAAAGAATGTTATAAACAAAGAACAATAAATCCTTCTTTCCATTCCCAATAAAAAAAAAACAATTCTGAAGCTACCAATCTGGGATTTTTAAAAAATGGTTTTACGTCTTAATAATCTTTGAAAAAAAGGACTACAATAACCACTACCCTGCAAAATGTACCTACAGACAAAGAAGACACAATTTTATAGGTTTTTCTGATGATTTTCCTGTGTACAAGTTTTGCTCTTAAACTTTTTTCACAAGCTTTCACTCTTTACAGTATATACATAATTGGTGATGATGGCAAGTTTATGAAGTTTGAATTATTCTGGAGCCCTCAGAAATTCTTATGTGTGAGACCCACTTGACACCGACCTGTGATTTTTTTTTTTTTTTTTTTTTTTACTGGACATGAATTTGTAAGCAGAGCTAGCTTATCAACTTACATCTTAAGTCTTGATTTCACATTCACTCACATTTATTTCAACAAAATGTACTCAAGTCTAGTATAATTTTACAATTCAAGAATTAGGCCTACCATTACCATTAGCAAATAACCTTTGTTCCAGGTACACATCATAAGCACATCTCACACTTGGCACTTCTTGGTGAATAAATGAATAATTTAAATCTGAATTGAAACCCCTCAACTGCTAAAAAAAATGCAAGTCTCTGAAGCACCATTTCATTCTCACTTTAATATGACCAAAATGTCTCTCGAGTGAGATGAAGATAACACATAAATCATTGGAATGCATAGAATTCAAGTAGTCCAGAGCAATTAATTTTTAATGTGTGTCTTGCGCTTTCCAATGGTAGCAGAGACATCTGCAGAAAATGCTTTAAACCTGTACTCCATTTCCTTCCGTCGGTCCAGTAGTTCATTATGCAGCGCCTCAGCCTGGAAGGGGAAGAGTTCCAGAATAAGTGACAATATAAAACTACATCCTTTTGTTATTTAAAAAGTTATGAAGCAGTGTTAAAGTTCTATGTTAGAAACATGAATCCTTTAGGCAGGTTAGTCTGAACTGGAGGTTTACTCTAATGATTCATGAAACCCACTACAACTTGCCTAGAGCTATATCTAGATATCTAATGTTTAAAACAAAGAAAGAAGCTCTTCTTTGCACATGTTATTTTCAAGCCTGAAAGTTAAAGAAAAAACTAACCTTGATTGCTGAAAAAAGGAACTACATGTATTTGTTTTCCCTCTGTCTTCATCTTGCCTATCTAATGACAAAATTGCATCATTTTTTGGAGTTCTCTTTAAATAATGTAGCGCTTGAACTTGAAATAAATTTGACACGTTATAAGGAAACATATAAGCTGCACAACTTGAAGTAAAGTATTGACTCTTTTTAAAAGCCATTTCCTCCATCCCAATGCTTAGGATGCAAACGTAGATCAATGACAACTCTGGGACCAGTTCAAGGAAGACCAAATGCTTGCTTCAGCCTGCAATGCCACACTAGTCATTTGGTCATCTTGCATTACTTGCAACGGCAAAAAATATTTACTACAGAAAAATTTGAGTAACTCAAATTTCCTGAAATCACATTCACTTGAAGTGCAACATAATTTCAATGCATTTTATTCCAAAATTAGTTTCTCATGAGTTCAAGATTCCATTCCAAGTCTACTTCATCGATGTGTGTATCAATGTAGCGCCCACATCATTGTTCTTGGAAAAAATACTTCATATTCACCAGATCAGACTGCCACCAGAAAAAAGTCATACATGTACATCTCCATACTCCTGATGGAAAGGTGCTTTTTTCAGACTCTGCATTTCAAAGTGAAAATGAATATTGTGACATCTGTTCATTTTATTTAGATTTAAATTTGCCCAAGAGGTTATAGAAAAAAAATCCAATAGGAATTTGACTCTAGACAGCTTTTTCTTGAAACTCAAATCCATGTTGCATACATTTATTACACAATGACCTAGGACCAAAAATAAACGGATTAACAAGACAACGCAACAAATGTTGAGATTTTATAAATTATTCTGATTTCTCCAATAAATAATTTAGAATCAACGCAAGGATGAAATTTGTAAACTGAAACAAACTTCAAACTGCAATATTGATGTGGGCTGCTTTAGTACGCATAGAAAATCTGCCTGAATATCTTCACAGCATTTGTCAAGCTTCGTTGTCACAATCTTGTTGTGACCTGAACAAACATACAAACATAGGCCTACAAGCAATTTTCAAGTAAAGTGAAGCATTTAATTACAAGTTTATCTAGATATTCAAATGATTAATTAATAAAAGAATTAATTTACTCATGTAGCACTTTGCTGGACACTTCTACGAGACATATTGAAATATTTGAATTTAAATTAACATTTCTATACTAAGTATTGTTAAAATCAGACCTGCACTACCATAAGTATAGAACATCTACTCTGAAACTAGCTCAATTCTTTTTATTTTTTAAACATTACTAAAGATTGACTATTATTATTGAAGTTAAAGAGAGCATCCGCTCTTCACATTTCTGAAATCAAAGCATACATTTTGAAAGCATTTAAAGATGTGTATACATTGCAATAATACATCATTAATCATGAAGCTATTAGATGTCTATTACTAATTAGTTATAATTTCAATGAGTTAATTTACAGTTCACACTCAAAGTGCAGGAAAGCATAAAATAGAGCAGAGGGCAATGTTTTGTGAAGCTAATACTAATACTAGTAATACATGTAATTTGTTAGCAAATTGTGCAATGATTATAATTTATAATGTGAGCTAAGTGAATAGTTCAAACAAGTGACATTTATTTGTAATGTTCAAGTAATTTAAAACTGAGAAAAAAAAAAGCAAGTTAAAATTAAAAGCTCATATTTTTTCTTTGAAAAAGTCTATGGTATAATTTTAATGTTATACTGCTACACAATGTGTGAGCAGTTGTGATTCTTGCTCCTCACATTGTGATACACTATTCCTTCCCAGCACCTTCAATAAACTAACATAAAACTAAAACCCCCAAAGTAATCATAGAAAATCTGAGTAAACTCATTGTATTTCATATAAGTAATGGAAGTGGAAAGAGTGTAGGCAAGTCAATTATGACAGATCATAGATTTTTATCCCATAGACCAACCAGGTTGACTTGTGTCAGAATTTTACTGCAGGCTACTATAGTCCACACTTACCCCTGACCGTGTGCTTCTGATTCAGCTCTAGAACATGTTTCCCATAGAGGCGGGTCTAGAGATGAACTTGTTCCGGCTGCTTCTAGCTTTGCCTACAGGGAGTGAGTAGTGGATAGTCTAGCTTCTCAACACACTTTTCATCATCACTCCACCAACTTGGGGGATTAGTGATTAGAATAAGAGCACATGCTGCTACACACACTCGTCACAGAAGGTAGCAAAAAGGAATATTCATATGACCACAGCCAAATAGAAAATACATGTACACCCTTTTAAGGAATTCTTACCTAAACTGAATCGGGGTAAATTGCAGTGTTTTATGCAGTAAATGCAGCGTTTTTAACTTAATGTTTTATGTGAAACGACTGAGGAGGTAAGGCCATGATTACAGGTAAGTGATTTATGAAAAAGGTGTATGTCACTTGAGGCAGGATTTCGAAAGTCAAGGCGAAGAAGAAACAAAACTGTACCATGAGCAAGAGCAACACAAATAAAGCTGTATGACTTTGTACAAAATGCAGCTTTGACCGACGATGATTTGTTGCGTACCAAATTCATAATGTACACTATCAAGACAAATGCCAATAGAAAAATATCAACAATCAACGTGAATTACAACAAAACTTCCAAAGGGCACAGGGACACGGGAACTCAAAATGATCCAATGGATGGGTGACATGACCAAGCTGTAAACCTAATTCGTCTCATGGCTATGAAAATTACATCATTGCCTACACATGTGGTACTGGAGATATTTGATTCATACTAGATCGATAGCTGGATATATAATTATAGGGGGCCTGCACTGGTATACAGAAACAGGCCACTTTCTGCAATAACTTTCTCAACGGCAATGCATCTTTTATCTAGCAGATCTGATAAACACAATCTCATGTACTTTGGGATCAGCCACTGACACAAGGAGAGTTGTACCCCAAAAATGAATTATAGAAAGTCATCAGTTGTATTCTTGGCCCAGAGACCTAGAGCTCACTCCCACAACATATCTCATGCTCAACTTCATATTCATTTTTTTAAGCGACAGCTACAATCATTTTCTTTTTTAATACACTTTCAAATAAATAAGCCAATAAAAAAACCAAACAAAAGAACTCTTTTAGCGAAACAAACACAAGATTTAAAAATCCACAGACACAATGAGTAATCACTGAGAGGAAAGGTTAAAAGATGAAGGCCACAGAAGTTTGAATGCACAGAACAGTTCCTAAAATCAATGAGAAAGAGTAGAGATCCACAAAGAAGAAATGATGATGCATGCAGACCAACCACCCCACGCTATTAGATGAAAGGGACTGCTTGTGGTGTCATGACTTGTAATGCGATCTAGTTGTGGAACCTGGAAACTGAAAATCTTGTTTAATATTAGAATCTAATAGGAATGTTCACGGATTGGAGATGACTTGCCCATACATAAAGTTCATGGTTCAAGTGTCCCGGCAAATCAGCTGACATCAAAGCTTGTACTTGTACTTGCAGCTTCTTTGCTCCTCTTTTTCGCTTATCAAATGTCTTAGCTGACTATGCAGTTCCTATTACAGGGACCTCTCTAATGCTTAAATAGAATAGGGGTAAAAAACAAATTCTTTTGAACTTAAAATTGCGAAGTCCCAATGTGATGTAATACGAAAAAATAATAATTGGCCAAACATAATGTCCTACAATCTATTCTCCATGATATTGATATGATGTGGTGTCACTTATTCTTATGGCAATCTGATACAAAGTAAAATAATTACATGCACAATGAGGTGTGATGTGCTTGAAAGATGTTCACAGAGAACTTCAGAGTTGAAGAGAAAATAAACAAAGAATCAATGAACAAAGAAGTGATTCACACACGAGATCTGAAACTCTTCAATAACATCTCTTAGAATAACCCCAAACTCATGCAAGGGAAAGGACAAAGTTTGACTTCTGACGCATACCTCAGGTGACAAGTTGAAAAAAATCACATACAAATCCATGTAAGATGTTGAGAGGGTGGTGTTTGTGTGAATTTGTCTGAGGCAAATGAGTGTACAAAAGTGAAATAAATAGATGCAAGTTCAGAATTTTCCCTTGCTATATTTTGCTAACAACCACTCTAATAGGTTGCAATGTAATAACAATGTGTGAAATATTTTATGTAAATAATTAATTGTATAACTCATTTAAATTATTCATGTTGAGATAATTGAGAGCATAAATAAATAAATTAAAGAATAAAATGAATAAAAGGACCATCTTACTTTTTCCCCTAAAAATGCAAAAAAAGGCGATACTCAAAACAGGTTCTCAGCTAAATGACCCCAAACATGAGACTTCAAGCCAAATATAATGTAGACTTCACACTTTTGCCTTGTTAAAGGAGACATTAAAAGTTACACACTAGCTGCATATATATATATATATATACATAATACTGTAAGCAATGTTAATTAACTTTAAAAAAAAAAGGTTATACTACGCAACACTGAATCACTTCTGCAGAGAGAAGTCTTCCTCAAAACAGATTAAAATAAAAGTAAATATTCATGATTTTTTTTTTCCCATATGAATGTGAATTATCTCATTTCAGTTGCATTCCTTACATGAAGCGTAAACACAAATTTCAAACCCAAATTTTATAAGAGACTGATATTGAAATAAGCTCAGGTAAGTCCCGCAATCACATCTAATTTCCTTCATTGATACGCCCTTAGATTTTTTAATGATATCTATAATATAATATACGTAGGTCTGCACAATTAGGATCTCCACACTTGTTTCATGCAATTAATGGATGCAGCCACAAACAACACACACTCACACACGCTAAAAAAAAAAAAATAAAAACCTATCACACAAAACCAGTGTTGCCACAATATGTGAGATAAATAGAAGGAGACGAGAGAGAGAGAAGCATCCAGGCATAACAACCTGCACTCCAAGCCTTCAACTCCTGGTAGCGCCGCATCAGGTCACGCTGCAAGTTTTTCACCTGCAGTCAGACAAGGAGTTCAAAGTGTTTCAAGAAACGCTGTGTGGTAGTGGGTGGCACAGGGTTGGGGGTGATGGACAGGTGGAAGGGTGGATGCTTGTGTTGGGAGTGTGTGTTGAGCACAAAGGTTTACGTGCGTTAAAAAGAAAGGAGTATGTTTGATAAGAATGAAAATAGGAGAAAAAAAACGATACACTTGGATAATACTTGTCTGACTAAATCACTTTGTTAATAAAATAATGGATCCAGTTTTGTTTCTATGTAATACAAGTAATATAAGTAATACAACTTTTTAATCATCATACACCTGACTTAGAGCTGATCACTGTTTAAAAAAAAAAATGCATTAAATGCAATCTCCAAAGATACCACTACCCTATCCTGTAGCTTATGATCACACCCATGAAATGTATTTGATATCAGCTTTACTGCATGGGTTCACTTAAAAATAAGTTACTACACCATGGGGAATACAGCATTTAATTTGCTATAGCCCGTTACCACATGAAAAGGAAATTATCAAACTACATTGGCTTAATGTTACAATCTTTAACATGCATTCAGAAATCCAAAGTCACATTCAGTCGAATAAGTAATCTCTGTTAGGTACAAACATATGCCGGACTTCTGATTTTGGCAATAGATGATTTCTGGCAAGAGTACGAAAGACCATACAAAATTGTATACTGTACCAGAGCACAGTATCATTGAAAGAAGAAGATTCGAAATTTTAAAAAATATATTCCTTGGTGATGCCTCAAACGTCCTTCAAGTTTCATGCTAAGTGCCAGACTTTTGTTTTTCATAAACAGTGATATCTATTCAGGGTAAACCAAAATACTGAAACATTTTCGGTGTGAAATGTGGACTGAAAGAAGGTCTGACAAGATGATTGATAAAAATGAATAAAAACCTAGTAGATGAATTATTCATTCGACTAATTCCTAATCATACAAGTTTGCTTGTGAGGAATACAGGAAGTAGCACAAAGGCAGAAAAAACCTCCAAATTCCAAATGTATGCAGAGCAGTAAAGAATTCTTCTGATTAGAATTCTCACAACAACATGGGTAACCAAAAAATGAAACAGCAAAAAAACTGAGACTGTAAAATTCTGCTTGGTCAAGTTTTCAAATCCAAGAAATAATTTTCTAAGTCTAAAAATAAGAGGGTCACAGCAATTTTCTTCAATTTTCACTCAAACTGCGGTGATGGAGGGAAGGAATTGCAAGACAATTCATGTTACAAACTTGTCTGGGACAGAGGTCACAGAAAATCACAGTTACTGTGTTAGGCCAACCTTTTAATCAGGATAAAACACTGAGATTTTTTTAAACAGATGAGTTAGTTAGACAATGATTATTTCTTTTTCTTCTTCTCCTTCTTCTTCTTCTTCTTCTTCTTCTTCTTCTTCTTCTTCTTCTTCTTCTTCTTCTTCTTCTTCTTTTTCTTCTTCTTCTCACTTGATCTAGAAAAGTTAAATGTTATTATTACTTTAAAAGGAGAATGTCATAAAATTAAAGAAGGGATGCGGTTAACTTCTAAGCTAAGATGAGATGTAGCATGCAGTTTCTGCACTCTTCCTGCCTCTGATATACAGAATAACTTGTTTGGCATACACCCACTGATTGACATAAACCTACTCAAACAAATATCAAAAGAAATGTTGGATCAGATCAGAAATTTAAAAGCCAACAGTCAAGCAAGCCAAAGCTTTGAAAAACTTCAACTGGAGGGAAATAGTATGAAGAGCTGAGGACTCTCAAATTTATTGTTCTGTTTCCTGAAACTTCTTCAAGATTGCCATTTGAGATTAATGTAAGTGCCTTTTGATCTCTTTCATAGACATATGAAAAAAAAAAAAAAAGCAAAAACAAGCTAGAGTTTTTTTTTAAATTGCACAAACAAAGTGGGGGAAAAATGTCTGAAAAAAATTGGTGCACTTTACAAAAATATGTGTTGAACTGCAATACTATAGAACAGCTGTTTTTATAGAAATGTGGAAAAGCATATTATAGAATCTATAGCTGACATGTAAGCCAAGCTGCAGGGATGGACAATAATAAAAAAAAAATAATAAATAAATAAAAAAAAATGAAGTACAAAAATTCACATGTATCAAAATAATCAAGGAAAGTCTGATAATCTAATGAAATGTGGGGCACATCAATTCAAATCTGAATAAAAAAACTGCTCTTCATGTAATAAATGAAAAAATGTATTAGTACAAAAAGTATTATTTTTATATTCTCTTCCACACTAAGCGAATAACACTATAAACTAAACACAGAGAGTAATATCAAGACAAGTGATGCATACAGATTCAATATCCACTTAACATTTCAGGATTTTGTTTCAAGGCCATAACTAGATAGCAGTTCTACTTTACATTGCCTCCTCATAAAAGAGTAATGATTTTTTTTTTCAAAAAGCAGAACACTCAGAATAAAACTGGGAAAAACCACCACCACCTAAAACAACAAAACTGTCAACCCTGAGTAAGAGGCAGCTAAGGCGGAGGCAGAGAAATTCACAGCAAATTAAAGAAAAGGGAGTAAAGGAACCTGTTTCAGTGGAAATCCACGGCACACAAATTAAACAAAAAGAGGAATGAAAAAGCCAGACTGGTACTCACAATTTCTAGTTCCCGCCTAGCTATCTCCATTTCATGCTGTGGAGTTCCTTTGGGCTGTTTTCGGCGTTCGACCATCCCTGAAGTATGATCTTTAATGCGCTTCTCTAACTCCCTTATACGAGCTTGCCTGGGAAACACAAACATATTATTCTCAACAATGACAGGAAAGACTCAATGTGGTCTCTCCTGATTCAGACAAAGACACATTCCTGTATCAAAATCTTTGATAACCACAGTCATCTCTCTCAATGATCTTGATTCACAACTAACGTCATCATTAAAATCACAGCTGAATGGTCCGTCCAGTGAAGCGATATGGTTCAGATTTTGAATATATTTAAGATTATTCAGGCATTTCTTAACTTAAATCACCTTACCTACAAAATCATCTTAAAAATAAAAGCTATGTCATAATTCTCAGCTTTTGTGCTCTCCTATTTCATAAGGACACAACAATGACTCACTTTTCCTGTTCTATTCTCTGTCTTGTTGCAGGTGACACAGCTCGTTGGTCTTTTATCTCCTTCTCTCGACGCAAGTCCTCCTTCGTAGGACAAAGAAAAAAATCAAGACGTGTACACAAGATGATAATTGATGTTAGATTTAAACCCTTATAAACATTAAAAAATCTTCTACTTTAGACAAAATTTTAATGTATATCAATATCACTGATGGCCTTAACTTGCGCTCGAGACGGATCACGCAACACCTGCGTGATGGCATTCTGAATTTTATTCTTTCCCATACTAATCACGCAATGTCCGCGTGAATCATCCCAAACCATTGCTAAGCCTACCTACGGTAATAATGCAAAGTTGCGTTGTGATCGGGCTGATAGTTTTTGAATGACCGACTAGGAAGTAAATTCAGTTTGGTGAGGCTAAATTCTGGATTGGTTGAACAAAACGTTAGCCCTACGCGGTTTCAACATGGAAACAGAAAGGAATATTTTTCAACTATTTGGAGTCACTGAAGAGTCTGATGAGTCAGAATCAGACACTGAGACTTATGATTGGACAGAGATCCCGAGTTTGTCCCTGAAAAGACCAAAAGAAAGAAGAAAAGAAAGACTAAGCGAGTTAGGACCAGTGACGTTGATAAACTAGGTACAGTGATAAACATTTTTTTAAATGAAAATCGGAATTCTATAACGTACCCAAAAATACAAATTGAAAGATAATTTAGTTCTATTTGATGCAATTTGTCACGTTTATGTTAAACTAATACATGTGAACATTTTACCAAGATCCATTATTAGCTATGTGATCTTTTCAAAAGTGCCTAAAAATGCCAGTCTCCAGCAGTTGTTGGGATGAGTGGAACCCCAGTCCCAGTGAGTTAGACATTCACACATTACACTCGAACTTCAGGCTAAATGCCAGTTTTACATGAAAATGAAATGTAGTATGCCTATAAACATTCTTTAAACATTTCTACTTTAGATTACTTGTAAACGCTATTACATTTATGTGAATTCCTATTCTTTCTTGTGAATCTACTAAGTAAGAAAAAATAGTCTTGTTCCCTTGATTGCTTCTGCGGTTATTCCTGTTGTAGGTGGACTTGACTCTGAACTTTCATTTGACAGGGATGGTTTACTTTTATTGTTTTGTAATGCAATAGTTTGTGTGTTTAACTTTAATTTCTATAGTATGTAGGGCATTGGACATAAACAAGAATCGTCACAGCCATTGAATGCAAACATTTTTTTCTCATTTGCCCCTTTCTGCCTTTTTTTCCTCAAATCGTTCACATCTGCCTGATAGTAAGTAAGCAGTAGTTTACTTTCTCTCACAGGGCTGGAGTTATATACTTAAAGAATCTCCTTTCACAAAATCTGAATCTCTTTTCACAACGAGATCTGCCAGAATGATAGATCAAGAAATATACTTCGTGCTGAAAAGGGTTGTCATAGATTTGACATCAATTAGAATTATATCCTGAGTCTACCACAATGATTTCTGATGAGGGATTTACCATCCATCACCTAAGATGACATAACTAAAGAAATGGAGGTGTAAGATCCACAACCTTTGTGTACAAACTCTCAAACTCTCACCTTCATCCTTTCCTCTTTGGTGAGAACCTTCATCATTTCCTTCTCCACTCCAAAAGGAGCTTGTTCAGCAGGCTCTCCATAGTCTGGTACAATGAGAAGGGAAAGTAGCCTGTTAGCATTGTGTCTTAATGGTCCTGTGATGGACAATTAACTGAAAGATCTTAGGGTTGTTTGCTGCTGAACCAGATTTAATTGGAAATAGATTCTCCATGAACCTGCGTCGTGACAGAGAATTAACTGTGCGTTTTCATGAAAAGTTAGGCTAACGAAGTAAAACCCACACTCAGACTCAACCAGTTAATAGATATTTTAACAGTAACTTGTATCACCTATGACCGCAGCTAACAGATCAGATTTTGCAACCTACAAATTATTTCCTTTAAATTTAAAATTAAAAAAAAAGTAATAAAAAAAACCCTCCACAAGATTATAAGGCCCTCCATGCCATAATCCCTTCCAGTTCCACTCCCAACATATAATATATACAATACCTTAAAATGTTTAAAATCACTACATAACAAGGAAACTAAAATCGAAATGTAAAGAATATAAATGAATATAAATGTAGATATGCAAATGAAAATGTTGTACTGTCTACTGTGTACACAAATAAATGCACTTATGATTTAGTACAGCTCAAAAACATTTGTCTCAGGAAACTCATATTCATTTATCTCAGTTCAGTCTCAGCTACAATTGAACGTTTCAAAAACACCTTTTTCCCAATGAGCCCATGACATAATTTGGTGGACAATGTGATCGATTAATGTGGTTTAATCAACTGAAGAAAAATAAAAATCCATAGCAACAAATGCAGACATAAAAAATATGACAAGATAATTGGTCTGTCAGAACTTTGTCAACTATACATCAAATTTCTCACCTGATCTCATCTGACCTTATGTTACAGATTGAAATATGCATAATCCCCAAAAAAAACTCACCTTCACCAGGGACTAATTTTTGACGATATTTTTTCTGTTGAAGCACCTTTGCATCATCGCGCCAATTTTTCAACAGTGCATCGTCCCTTGGAGAATGATGGAAGCAATGTATTAATAAATATAAAGTATGACAAGTGGTTTTGAGACAAACAGAATTTGATAAAATATTACCTCTAGAAATAAAGTACTGAAAAAAATGTTTTAAAAAAAGACAACAAAAAGTAAATAACACCTGCACATCAGAAATCAAAATGAAATACCCTTAACATTTTTTATTAACTGAACTTTTCACCTATAAATTTCATGAAGATTGTAAAAAATTGCCACCCTTTGCACTTTTTATGGCTACAACAAGGACAAGAAAATAAACGTAACACACAACCTTCCAAACAGAAAAAGATCTGTGTTTTTCATATATGTCATCACCACACAAAGCATTCATCAAGTTAATGGAGAGTCAGCTCAGTTGCAATGATGAATAAAAAGTAAATCTGACAAAAGTTAGCCTTCAGAAACTGGATGTATTATATTTAGCTATGTTGGTGTTGAAAGGAATTAAAAAGTAAATCTGACAAATGTTAGCTTTCAGAAACTGGATGTATTATATTTAGCTATGTTGGTGTTGAAAGGAAATAAAAAGTAAATCTGACAAAAGTTAGCCTTCAGAAACTGGATGCATTATATTTAGCTATGTTGGTGTTGAAAGGAGGAACGACAAAACTAACTCACTATTTCTTATTACCTGTGCTACCTCTCACATTAAGCCCTGAGGAGATCAGTGCTTTATCGCCCTTTTTGCTCCTTTTTATGAAAGATGTATGGGCCCATTTTTGAACAAAGTCTGTTTTTCACATTCAAAAACTACTCTTTGTTTAGCTGCATAACCATCAAATATTTTACACTATTTACCGACAGAAAAATCAACTACATTCAGAAGACAATCTCTTTTCCCTCATGCCCCATTCTAATCATACTTTCATTCAACGCTGAAAATGGTTTAGGCCTAAAGTATAAGCAAGCTGATCAAATAAAATCCCCTGAGCTTAGCCTCAGTAATTAGAGAAGATGGAGCTTAAGCTTTGAAGCAAAAAAGTAGGGACAAATGGTCAAGGAGTAAATCCTCCAAACTTGATCACAAAACTACTTTTTGAAGTAGCGATCATAAGTATACAGTCGAACCTGCCCAAGACGGACACGGAAGGGAACGGGAAAAAGTGTCCGTCTTGCGCAGGTGTCCGTCTTCGGCAGGGGTTCTGTCGGTTGGTTTCTTTGTCTAACGTTAGTTTT